>CAJQZN010035869.1:1478-17887 GCA_907164685.1 Colias eurytheme | reverse complement strand
TTGAATTTTGATAATTCTTTAAATATTAAAAAAATATTTAAAATAATAAGGAAAAATCCTAGCGAATTTCTTTAGTCGCGCTCCTTGGGCCGGAGCGTTCTGACGTGTGCTCTACGCTCGATTTTCCTTCATACCGAAGTGAAAGTTGCTCTACTTCATTAAATTTAATATTTTTGTTAATTGATTATTTTGATCTTAGTTTTGTGCAAATATTCGTATTTTTAAACATTTGATTTCGATATGGAAAATAAACGAAAAAAATACGCGTGTAACTACTAGAAAAAAAATTATCTTCGAACATAAAGTTAATGAAACCAAATAGATTGCAAAGGTGATTGGCAACAATTTCTTTATTTTACGGGGTGTCAGTAAAGGGATGTATCTATATTTCTTTAAAACTAAAGTAAGCTCATAAATTTTCTTATAATATAATTTTTTTGAAGTTCCAAAAATGTTTATTTTTCGTTTGAGAAATACGAAATATAATATAAACTTGTATTGAGAACTTGAACTTCCCAAGTTCATCCGAGGAAATCCCCATACGGGGAAAATGATTTGTTTACTCCAAAATTGATCCGAGGTGTTTTAATTTTTTCTTCTAGTCATTTTTAACGTAGCGGCATGTTGTTTGATTATTAATTTTGTAACTTAAATACAGGATGTTGGTTTTATATTCTGATCTTACAGACGCGCTGACAAATTTAGTCCACCATTTCTAGTTTAGTCTAACTACAAAACTACCAAAAAACTCTAAGTACCAATATTAAAACGAATGGATTATCTTCACATCATCAAAATTCAGTGGGGTTGAGAACTAAACAAACAGAAGTAACAGAGACGCGAAGAATAAAAAAAGAGGACGAAAACGATAATTCGTTGATGCTTTCCCTTTTCGACGTATTGTTAGGGTACATCACCAATCTGCAAAAAACAAAACTGATGATTCCCAATTGCTGATTAAAAATGAAAAACAAATAATCGACAACAGTGGTGAAAATTTGCTGATCACAATGAAACATCCTTCAGTGGTAGCAGATTTACTCATTTAAAATGTATCGGTGAACAGCGTAAAGGAGAGGAGGACAGGAAAACATTATGAATGTGGATGGTGGATTGTATACAGGGTGTAAGTGTAATCGATAAGTATGTGCAGGCGATTATGACGTTATTATTGCAGGTATCAAAAAACTTAAAACTGATATCGAAATTACTTTACCTAATGAGCAAAATGACAATAATAACTTTTTAAAAGTATAACGAGAAATATCTAAAAAATTTACTT
Source organism: Colias eurytheme (assembly GCA_907164685.1). Classification (NCBI taxonomy): domain Eukaryota; kingdom Metazoa; phylum Arthropoda; class Insecta; order Lepidoptera; family Pieridae; genus Colias; species Colias eurytheme. Next base: position 16,605 of record CAJQZN010035869.1, on the reverse strand, counting down.
TATACACTCCCATATCAAAAAGGGAAAATGGGACTAGTAGAAGTTAAATGTCTAATTCCGGCAAAAGACATGAATGCGGAAGATGCGGTTAAAAAAAATTTGATATTTGAAATACAATGCAAAAAATAACACTTTTGTCATAGATAAGAATCATGACTATTTTTTCCAAATTCAGGGACAACTAAACGTTGCAGAAGCAGAAGTCTGCTTATTTGCTGTTTGGACTGGAGTGAATCATTCGTTAAAAATAGAATATATAAAATAGAATATATAAAAAAGTATGTAACGTAAAAGTATGCAAAATAAAATGATGGACCATTATTGGATTTTACATAAATTGCCTACTGTCAGAATTGATTGATTCGAGACTTCAGCATTCGATGCCCATCAAGGACCCATCCTATATCATTCAAGCGATTGAAAAAAAAGAGATAAATCCAGTGCAACCGATAAAGCATCAGAATGCTAGCAAAAGATTTATTAGGTTTATCAATATAAATCTATATATGTATTATACATAATACATAATATAATAAATCTGTAGAAGACGCGAAGACTGACATCCGCGCGGACGGAGTCGCGGGCGGAAGCTAGTCAGAAATAAATATCTTTTGTTTTCATTTGCGTATTTTTCTATTTTATAATTTTTTAACACAAACATTACATTTTTTTTATTAAATACAAAATTTGTTTATCCGTTTTATTAGTTAAACTGAACAACTTTCACTAAGAAACTTAGGTCGAAAAAAATGTATAGAGTTATGCATTTTGTATGGAAAGCTTATTTTTTATATTTCGTCCAAATTTCTTTGTAAAAGTTGATCAGTTATATAATCATGAAGTTGAAGATATCAATAGAAAGTATTCGCAAATTTTGTGTACTGATAAAAAAAAATCACCCGGTGTAATTTTCACGAAAATTGTTTCAAATTGTCATTTTTGGTACTTATTAGGGCGCGTTCCCACTATGTCGTAACGACTAATTTATCGTTCGACGACTGTCGTCTCTACCTGTTCCCATTATAACGATTGTTTGTCGTCAACATTTTTTATCGTTTAGCGACTGTCGTATCTAGCTGTTCCCATTGGATCGCGACCACATTTTATCGTTTCCTGGGAGTCGCTTTGTCGTTTACACATCATCAGCAAGCTACAAATCTAGTCGCCTCTGCGTTCGCTTGGTGATTACTAGTGCGTTTACTCTCCTGAGTTCAATGGACGTTATAGAGTTGCCGTCCACGATTTTTTATCGTTTTACGACTGTCGTGCTTGCCGTTCCCACTGTCACGACAAAGTGTCGTCACTGCAAAAACTGTCGTAGACGACAGTAAATTGTGTCGTTCTAAATGTGAACACCTCCATTTAAACATATAAGCCACGACACTTAAAACTACACGATTATCTGTCGTCACGACACGGTGGGAACGCGCCCTTACGAATATTAAATTATACGAATGATTTAATTTTTAAAAATTAAGTGGAGCAACTTTCCCTTAGTACATTTGTATTATTTACATATAGGATGACAGGATGCATTTGTTTGCACTACTAGACCAAGCCCTTAAGATATTTGCAACTTGTGTCCCGTATCGCTTAGTTTCAGCGAAGATATCTTGGTTAGAGATGTTTGCGTAGCATTCTTCGCCATGTATAGTTTGAGTACATAGGATTTTCCAACTAATAACACTGAAGGTTTGAATATTTGCATTGCACTGCAGGATTTGATAATATGATATAGAGCTACTACGACATTTCAAAGTAATTTTTGAAGTGAAACTTTTTTAGGCGCGTTGAGAGTAAAATTTCAAGGTCGCTTTATGGCAATACCGTTACGTCATGGAGTAAGGCGATGATTTTGGTATTTTTAACCTTGTCAAAGAAGTTTCACTTCTGACACCTGCGCTCTATTTACATTTTGCAATGCCTGTGTGTTATTGCTAGTTTTAAATGACCAAATCTGTTAATATTTCCCATGTATGTTGTGTGTGTTCTTATAAATAAAAAAAAAAAAATCATAACGATTGCTGTTGTGAAGTGCTTAGTCAATTTCCAAAACGTAGGATTTAATCTAATATTATAAATAGTGTCATTTCGTAGATAACAAATAGTCAATCAAAATTCATCACCCGCAAGTAGACTGAAATGGGAGTTATTTCAGATATAGACAAAACCACACACAATAGGTGAACACAACTAAGGAAAAAATCTTGTCTAATACATACTTTATCCCACCCTCGTAATGTGTCTTACATTTTCCTGAAACATTTTTCACGAGTATATTATTAAGAGTCCGTTAGTAGACTTTTCACTGTCACGATATCGCTATCTATGCGGGTGAAACCGCAGGGCATTGCTAGTATTATATAAATACACTGTAATGGGGTGTACGAGCGATTACATTGAAGTATTTTTCTTTCATAATAAATTTAATATACAATTTACTTGAACGTTAGTAGATAACTGAAGAAAATGTTATGACCACTGACTAAATGTTGATCAGCCCTAGGTTCATCTAACTATAACTCCAAAAGAGACAAACATACTACCACTAAAATAAAATATTGTACATAACTAAACCCAGGCGGCATAACTGATGGATGAGCGTTATATGTAATTTCTAACAAGGACCTTTATGGTTAGAAAATTTAGTTATTTTCAGATCTGAAACAAGCCAATTTTACAAACAACAAAAACTGATTTCATTAACAGTTGACCTCGATATTCCTGGTTGGTTTGAGAATTATTTCGAATAAAAAGATAAAAATGTATTTTAATGTAAGAAATATATACCTATTCGTTATGAAGTGTTTTATTAAAACATAGAGCACAATTCATTTTATCAGACATCCTAGAAAGTCCTTTGCAATTATCGTATAATGCCTTTTAATTATAAACTTCGTACAATGAGCTTATTACAATGAACTCGACTACGCCTTGCTGTGCGCATTAAATGAATAACTTTAAGAATAATTGCAGTATTCATTTGAAAACAAATGCTTTTGTAATGATCGTAACACACACTTTAATATAAGTTTAAAAGCAAGTCAAGAACTATTACAATCTTTTGACCACTATGAAATGTACCGCTTGATGAATTTTAAGCTTTAGATGAATTTTGTAACAAACATAATACAATAAAAAATAGAATACCTAATGGCTCTTAATTTCGTCAGAAGTTTTCACGAGGACGGGTTTTTGTTTCTGTAACTAGGTACAAATTAATACATAGTTAGGATAATATAATGCTGCTTTAATTAATATAATATTGCTTTTTTCTCTTCAATTATAGTACACATTTTGCCCCAACTATTTCATAGATTGTTGACCATTTGACTTTATATATGAAGTAAATAGGTCAAATGTCAATATTCAAGTTATTTATAACAATAATTTTTAGGTGACATATTGTGTTGGTAAAGAAAAATAAAATATATTATCTTGGATTTGTTCTAATAAGCGATACAAAGAGAGCGATCATATCAGGCTATTTATACTTTCAGGATGCTCATTAATAAATATTAAATCACTTCGACATTTGCTTCTGTGACTGGTGATTTATGTCAATAGTGCGATTCAATTCGTTGTGATGTGCGTCCTTCTTTAAATAAAGATACGATAATTCATTAAAAGCTTTCGTCGTACATTCACGACCAGTCCACCAGTGCAACCACTGCCGCGGTTTGCGAGCGTGAAACACAAGTATTTTGCTTTATCAATTCCACCGTTTAATCATTAACCATTGGATAATGACGAGGTTTTTCATTGACAAGTGCATTAAGCGCTCTGTATTTTGTGTTCAAAATAAAATTCAGTCATGTATAAGAAAAGCTACTGCAATTTCAGCAACACAACAAACGCCTTACTTTACTCGACATATACACATAAAGTCGAATGTAAGTGTGCAGTCAAAAACAATGGAGTCGGAAGCAATTTGGGAAATGACCTGAGAACATCAGAATGGATGTTACGAAGCATATCAACTAAATTGGACACCGTCGTTGAGTTTCCCTTAAATTTGCGACTACTTTTTACTACAACCTAAATAAAGTTCACTCCGAGAGACTGTCTTGACCCTTTTTTAGAAGTCAAGCGTGAAATTAGTTGTTTCCATTTTTTTTTTCTAACTGCATCTAGGTCAGTTTTGGACGGCGTGAAAATAGCACATTTTATATAGAAAATAGGATTCCGGCTGTTCCCGGATTTTGCTTTTTTATTTCATTGATTCGAGTCAATATAAATGCAAATTTGAGGTCCCGTGAACCCATAACACAAAATACTGATACGCGATACAAAAAGTAATTTGTTTGCACATCGAGCTATCAGTAAATTATACTGTGGCCGAAAAAAAATTCAAAAAGGGATGAATTCTCATGTTCAATTAAGGGATACATCCACAAAAGTCTATATCTATCCGAATACTATAAATACATTACTTTACTAGATATTCAATTATCCGTAAACATAAATGAATTTCCACACCATAATATGTGATCGTCAACCTAATTGACGTATTGCATCAAGATGCTAATTGTCTGTCATGTGCAGGACGTTAATGTGTGCACTACGACGTAGCGGGTATCAGATGTACAAAAGATCGTAACTGCTATTTTTACACTAATGACCTGCTTGATTTACCGAGATTCATATTAATTAACCCCTATTATATTCTTCTTTATAAATGCAAAAGTCTGTGTGTCCGTCTATCTGTTTCTCTGTCTCTTCTTCACGCTTTAATTACTAAACCAATTTCGATGAAATTTGGTTCAAAGATAGACCTGAGTAAGGACATAAGATAGTTTATGTTCCAAAAATACCACGGGAACAGGAACCTTTAAATGAACTTTTTCCCTTGACTACACGAAGCCGCGGGCGGAAAGCTAGTGTATATTATAACGCTTAACAAAGTGTTGCTGTTATTTGGTCTTTCCTTGAGTATTATTGATCTTCTGCTATCTATATTGTGATCCATAATATTCTATTTGCTACATTTCAACCGAGTAACGGTGACATTTTCCTTCTTTTCAATCTATAGTTATGTTACGTGGGTGAGAAATGTTTTGCTAGTATTTCACAATAAAATGACCACTGCCAATGTATTTTTTGGGGCTTTTTTAACACTGCAAACATAATCTGCCATAAACCAGTTCAGGAATTGAAAAGACATAGAACTGTTTATAGTTCTATAAAACGTAAGCGGCAAAAAATGTGAGTGAAACTGATTGTTTACAATTAGCCTTCGATTAATCAATCAAGAATGTTTATATGAGATGAATGGAATATCTAACACCGAAAGCATTTTTCAAATCGGACCAGTAGTTCCTGAGATTAGTGGGTTCAAACAAACAAACTCTTCTGCTTTATAATAGTAGTATAGATAGGTACATAGATGCATTTAGCGATCAGTGACTTATCCGTCAAAATTACAAAATTACTTTTCATTAAATTTGAAACAAAAAAGAAAATTTAAGGCGTTGTATACCGAAATTATGAGTGTCAGTAGGGATTTAAATTTTACAATAACATAATGTTCCCTTTTAAATTTAAAGTTTATTTTACTTAAAAGGCTAAATTAATTTCAAAGAAGAGAATACCCTACAGACTTATCATTATACATTTTAGGATATATTATTATTACAAGTGAATTTTAATGTTAGTCTGTTTAAAATTTTCTGGCACCTTCAAATATATTTTTAAAAGTTATATTCAACAAGCTCACATTTGCACCGCGTAATATGACTATTTCAGAGTGAAAATTTAGAAGTTCCAAAGCCTATTTCGTAGGAAATTGAAAAGCTAAGCCAAACAAGACCAGGAAATTGTTGGTGCGGAAATGAAAAATACTATACGAGCTGAGTACATGAGTAACATTTGTCGGTCGTGATTTATATTGTGTTCGACAAAGAATTAAATAATATGAAGATATTATAACTTTTATTTTAACTCTGTATTTTATAAAATTTAGGGTAAAATTTATCAACATCTTTCTGCGGATGCCTACGTCATGCTGGCTATCTGCATACTAAATTGCAGCCCGATCGGTCAGAAGTTTGGATTTGCGTTGGTAGATGAATCAGTCAGACATCTTTACGTTTTTTTTTATTTTAAGAAGACAAACAAGTGTTCCGCGATCCGTGAGGTTTATTATCTGTACCAATATAGTAATTAAGAAATTACTAACAAGTGGACCTATCATGTTCTGTTAATAAATGAATTTGAATTTTGAATTTGAATTATCAGCTTATCCTGGAACTGCCGTCGAAATGTCAAAATTATCGTAAAAATGACTAAAAATAATAAACATTAACATGAATAACTGATATTTGAAAATTGTGTTAACAATAGAAATTAAAAATTAGATTAAAAGAGATCTATTTTCTATGTTATCACTTTGTCGGTTGGTTCCATTTTTATTTATCTTTTCGAGAAAAATTCTGTTTCGTTTTTAGTTGTGCACCGTTGAAAGGATTTGGATATTATTTTATTGAAAAAGCTGAAAATATTTTTTCTACCAATAAAATATAGTTAAACTTTGTGCGACACATATGAGTCTTGCCATAATATGATGATACACAGAAAAATTAAAATCCAGGTACGTTACTAATGCAAGACTTTTTAATCATCACTCTTTTATGCCAAATTACACACAAACACAGCAAATTTTAAGACAATTCTATCTTTTTAAACAATGAAGCAAAACATTGCAATAGGCTATTATTGCCTATTAATTAGCATAAGAGGACTCGAGCAGCCTCGCGAAGCAGTTGATGTCTATGAATTGAACTTTATTTTATAAAATTGTGTCAACAAACTTTTATAAAATAAAGCAATATCACCCATAACTTTATAATTATTCCAACGGCGTGTTTTAGAAGATACCATTATCATAATTATCTTTCCACCTGTTCTGTAAAATTACGAAACAAAGTAAATATCTGTAAAAGAGAATTAATGTTTTATTTTTACAACAATGTAGATACTTGATAAGCCAATTTGCAAGGGCATCTTGATTTCCCATCTGAATGATTCGGCGAATACATTTTATGAAGGGCCCTTTGTATTCTGTAATAACGATACTCGTTATCCGTTTTTATGGCTTCAGGAGTCAAGCGAGGTTGGGATAAAGCCAAACACCTGCATAAGCAATTTCGTCCCTTTTAAGTTAATGCCTCGAACGATCATAAATAAAGGTATGCTATAAATTAAAAAATGTCTCCGGTCTTGTTGACTCTCGACTTCTTTCTTGCGAGATTACATTGGCACGACAATTTATTTTTGCTTACCTTGTTTTTCGTTTTCTTATTGTTTGTAATTCTAATTTGAAAGTTAAATTTGTGTTTGGATAACAATGTAGAATGTATTTCGTATCGACTGGTATCCACGAATTCAAGTAAATGTTCGTGGTATTGGCACTAATATTAATTAATATTATTGATGAGATGCCGTATACCGTATCCTTCAAATATACCTTTCCCATACACAACCTTTCACTAGTCATCGATGGCTGAAGCTTTAGAACGAGTTGAAAGCAGTTTAAAATGTCAGAAGAGTTCTGAATGAAAAGGGCGATACTTTGGCCATACTAACCTATAAAGGAGACACATTTTCAGGAGCAGCACCAGTAACTTAGTTCAAAACATGAAATACTCAACTAACTTACCTCCTTAAATAGAAAATTAAATATCTTTGAAAATCAATAACAGCCATTTCCCCGAAATCAAACTATAGAACTTATTCAGTTACCAAACTATTTGTCTACTTCATGATGTAGGTACAATTATTGGAAATACGTTGAAATATCCACTAATGAGGGATAGCTAGAAACCCTATATGTAATATCTACGGCATACCTGAACGCTAATGTATCCATTACAGCAAATATCTTCATTCGGCTCACAAATGAAAGGTGCTATACCCAAATAATGTATTAAATGTCCGATTAATTGTACGAAACAATTGTTGCTGGATTCAATTACAATTGTTATTAATATAATACCGTAAAATATTATGTTACAATATTTGCTTTTGAAAGGTTATCTGTTTTAATATTGGTAACAACTTTTATTGGTTCGTATTATGCGGGATTACGTCAATTCGGCTTTTGATTAAATAGTTTTTGATTGGATTTCAATGAAATATTACTCTTATTGCACTAGGTAGGTACTTATTTGAACGAGGGATAAAATAATAATTACATAATTATTTTTTAACAGAAAACTAAAACACCTTCAAATTGTCAGAACGAAATTTAAAAGGTACCATGGGAGACACAAGCTTTAAAAAAATAATTATGAAAATTGGTTCACCCAATCAAAAGTTCTGAGGTAACAAACACAAAAAAGCAGTCAAATTGAGGCCTCCTTTTTAGAATTCACTTGAAAAGATACATTATTATAAATCTATATTTATACCAACACAAATAAGTTTTGAATAGGAAAAAACAAAGATAATTTGCACTGCGCAATGAAAGCGGATTGAAATCGCGGCTGAAATAACACTTGGTATCAAAGCCTCCATCAAAAAGTGTTTGAATAATGTATGTGTGTCAATATGGAATCGTCAACCGGAAAATCTATTTAAATGTATGCTGTAGCAGATTTGTTGGTGGGATATGTTGTTCGTGACAGCATACCCTTTGCAGGGCAATGTCGTAAAATGATGCTACGTGGTATGTATATTCGGTGAAGTATGTACATGTTATAAATAGTTATGTTGTTATGATGATGTTATAGATGGAATCTAAATGTGTTGCGTGTTTATACATTTTTTAAGTATATAAGTGTTGTAAGTAGCTAGAGAAAAATGTTGGCGTGTGTTGGATATACCTACCTAGAATAGTTAAATTTAATTCATTTAGGGTCGATTTTTCAATGCTTGGATAAAACTTATTCGTCGAATAATGTATAATACTACCATTTTAAAAACGTATTCTAATTGCCCGTATTTGACAGTTTACATGATATTTTAACATTATCGTGTAATACTTTATTGGGCGGATAAGTTTTATCCAAGCATTGAAAAATCAGCCCTTATAAATGTAATTCGTGTACCAAATACCATTATAATTGATGTACATTATAATTTAAATACAATAAAAGGATTTTGATTACACATATATAAATTTTATATTGCCTTAACTGTTACTCTGTGTTGTAATTTTTAAGAATCAATTTTATCTAATACTAGCTGATCCGATGGACGCTGTTCTTTTTGCAAAGTTTAAATAGGTGTTCAGTTTTCTGGAATTTTTCAATCTACTGCATAGTTACTAATTTTTCATTAAGTAAGATCCTTTTACAAAGTTTCTAGAAAACTTAAAAAGAGATTTATAAATCGTTAAGCTATCTTTTAGTTGGCGGGACCAAGAAAAATAGGGATTAGTTTTAATCGAGAATAGAATGATGTTTTCTATACTTCGGTTATTGAAATTTAAATACTTGATAAAATTTTGTGTCTCGTGTCTATTCAATGGAATAGGTATAACTCGGCTTTATAAGAAGTAAAGTTTCAGTGTGAAATATCCTTTTCATTGATAGCAACGGGTCACCATGAAATTTGACTTTGATTGCAAAGCATTAAATTTGGTAGTTTAGGTCGTAATTAGACGGAAAAAAAATATATGGCATGAAAAACTTTGCTTTTGTGCTTAGAAGACTGATTGAACGAAATTTTTAAAAATCTCTGATTTTGATTTTTGATTGAAAATAAAACTATTGAAATAAGAATGTTTATTATTTTTATTAAGTTTTACTATCAAATTAGCTTACAGAAAAGTGGGAAATAACTTAAAAGTGCACACTTTTAATTTTTCTTTTATGTTCATAGCTACTTTCTCTCAATAAACCCCAAATATAGTCGCCCATCATGTTTTCATTGAATTGGCCTTGATAGCGTTGTTCAAAATTTATGATGTCCTGATGGAAACGTTCTCCTTGCTCTTCGGAATAGGCTCCCATATTGTTTTTAAATTTATCCAAATGAGCATGCAGCATATGTACTTTTAATGACATCCTGCAGCCCATGGCCTTAAAATTTGTAATTTGCCTTACCTTCCAAACACCTTTTACAATAACTACAAGCAACATGTGGAGCCCATGGCTTATGTTGATTCCGTACAGGACAGTCAAAATATGCTTCATAGGCTTCACAGAGAACATGAGATGTCTTTAGTTCATATTTCACGTCTCGAACTTTAATAAATTGACCACATATAAAACAAAATGCATCAGCATCGTATTTGCACTTTCGTGACGACATTTTAAGTTATTCTGGGCTTGTAAATAACACCTGATGGTTGTTTATCACTCGGGTGCCATCTAGCGGCACATTGTAAACGTTAACACCCCACTCTCACCGCGTGGTCTTTTTAAAAATATTAAAATCAATTAAAATTTATGAAAAAATTGAAAAATGAGTATTATTATTATAACTATCACAAAAGCAAACTTTATACCGAAAAAAGGTATTTTCTTTTCTTTTTTGTGCATAACTAACTGGAAAATAATAGTATAAACTTTAGGACAAAGAACGAAAATTTTTTTGTCGAGTCGTGTAGTTATTATCAAGTAAACGAGTAAATATTTAGAACTGACGATTTAATCGTAGCGTAGGTCACATATTTTACCTTTGCTCCTGTTGTTATACCTAAGTAATTATTATGTTATTTGTATGAAAAGTTGAAAAATAATTGGCACTTTTCTTGACTTTACCAAATTACTGATATAGTATAGTTGCTAAAATTAAACAGAAGGAAAACTCAGCATGTAAAGAATAACAATAAATTTGGGTGCAAGATATATAAAAATGAAAGTATACAATATTGCTGGCAACATAATACACTAAAATAATTCAGATAAGTAACCAGGTTAAGGGTTATAATGAGCGCTTTACAGGAAAATTAGCCACCTTTGAGGTTTTTATTCGGAATTGCCGGAAAATGGCTAGAGGTAAGGAAGTAATTACACGAATGCTTATTCAGTATGTTACAATGTTTAAATTGGCACGGTGTAACCAATCGAATGTGTCTTTGTAAGTAAATAGCAGTACGATGTAGCCGCGACCTTATTTTTTATGGTATGATATTTTTCATGCTTCTTTTGCATTCGACTCCTGTTATAATAATAAGTACCTAGTTGGTATTTTATATGAAATCATAATATTAATATGTTAATTGTAAATTATTATAATTTTTCATGCCATTTAAAATTTTCTTCAAATGGTTCGCATTCTTGAAGAGAGCAATATTATATTGCTTAAAGTATAACAAACAACATTATAAAACATTTTTTATAAATCAAACCTTTTCAAAGCAAAATAATTACCTATACAATATTAAAATATATTAAAATTTAGAACCTAAATTAATGTACCTAGTTAAATTAATAATAACTTTGTTGTACTAAGCTCCAAATTAGTTCTCATTATAATACAAAATGTCTATAGTGCTTAAATATTTTATGAGCAATAGAGTTAAGTGGCACCTTTTGTTATAAGGCATAAATAACGAAGCATTATTACTTCAAAATACTTTAACATTCATCAAATATCTTTTTTTAAATCATAACTGCAGTTCAGCAAAGAATTGAAATAATAGTCAATATTTTTATTTTATTTAATACTAGCTGTGCTCCGCGGTTTTACCCGCATTGCTCCGCTCCTGTTGGTCTTAGCGAGATGATATAATATAGCCTTTCTCGATAAATGGGCTATCTAACACCGAAATAATTTTTCAAATCGGACCAGTAGTTCCCGAGATTAGCTCGTTCAAACAAACTCTTCAGCTTTATAATATTAAGTATAGATACATAAATAGGTGTAATAAAGCGATACAATTTTGATTTTATTTTATAACGTTATAGCATAAGATTACATTTTTATACTTTGTTTTATTGGTTGCAGTAACCATAAACCGTAATAATTGATTACAGAGATCATAAAAAGGCCATTTCGAACAAACGTTAAAACTTCGAAATTATGCAAAAATTATTAATTGACCTCGCATTTTATGCAAACTTAGAAAAATTATGAGGAAGCCCATCAAAGTGTCATCAGCAGATGGCATCAACATGAGTCTTTCTAATTTCCGCTTCTTATTTATTTTACTTTGAAGCCCCTTATTTTTCTTTTGACGTAACATTAGCATATTCTTTGGCTTAAGCGTGTATGAAAATGTTTTATTTCCCTTTTTAATATGTAACTATATTGTATAGGTGAGTTTAATTATTATTTGTATTATTTGTAGGTAAATATAAACAATAGGAATCTAACACTAAAACAAATGAAATTTAATATGTTCATTACAGACATTTCCATGTATTGCTTTAAATATCTTAAGAGAAATAACAACACGTGAAAAAAAAATATGTTATTATAAGTTCAAGGGCAGATACACAGAATAAACCAGAAAATTTGTCGTCAGAATTTCACCAAACTTTTCCTACATAAATGTCAGTGGATCATAAAAAATCTAATGACAACGCCTTACAAGTCATAGCGGGAGCCTGCGGGGAACAATATTACACAGTAAAGGCAGAAGCCGGTACGTATACTGTATAGCCCAGCGTGCGGTATATTGCGAGATTTCTTTTATGATTTACCTAGGCACTGAAGACGATAGAAGCCAAATCCAGGGATATACCCTGAATACAAACAAGACAAAATAGAACAATGTTGCCAAATGATATGGTAATGTTGGGTTTTCCTTGTTCCACTAAAAGATTCGAGATCCGTTTGTTTAAGGATTGAATTTGTAGAGTTTTTAAATTAATATTTCTTTTTAATTCACCCGATGCTCATAAATTTTATTGGTAGGGTATGAATGGACTTAAATTTTTAGTGCAAATAACTAAAACAGCAACACGGTTAAAACTATAGGTAACAACACACTACAGAATATATTTTACACAATCAGTAAATGTAATAAACAACTTTAATATCAATTTAGTGCATTTTTATAAAGTTTAATAGTTTTACAAAATATTATGAGTGGACAATTTCTCCCGGTTTGCATTTCAATGCACAATTCACAGCTTCCGTGAATACATTTAGTTTGAGATAACTCAGTTAAGAATGCAAATTCTTGGTTAATAAGCAACACTACAGAAATCAGTGAAATTTGTAGCAATAAGTTAACTCTTCTTTTCTAATTTAAAAAACTATTATCTAAATTTTATTTTACTAGAATATTTATTATAAATATATAAATGTCAGGAAAACTATTAACTTAATTAATGTTCGTCTACTGAATAATTATAAACATTGAAATGTAAAACAAAATTAAGTCCTAGTCTTTAGTCTTCGCTTAACTATAATGTTTTAATACTACAAAAACTATTTACAAATTAAAAATATGTAAACAAAATAAATCGAAATGAACATCACTACACAACACAATTAAACCGTGCGTGGTCAATTGAAATGGAATAAAACCATACTGGCCACTATCATCATTATGAATTCACAAGGGTTCAAGTATCTAGGTTTCCATCGTATTGTGGGAAAGCGTTTTCCTACATTCAGTACAGTGTGTGGCACGTAAATTGGCAACAGTCTATAGAGGTACAAAAGTTTTTTTTTTAACGGCTTCCCCTTCCTTTTGTAACTTTATTCTGATAAAACTTATTTAACATAAATTTTAGCAAAGACCATCATTATTAGTTTCAAGCAATTGACAATAAGTTCACCTCGTCCGCATACATAAAAAGAGTCTCTCGCACGGAAAATGCTTCGCGAGGGTGCTCTGGATCCATTTATTGTAGAATTCCTATATATCGAGACTTTCTTCTAAACAAACATAATATTATAGGCAATAACTGTTATTTGTTTGGTTTGATTGCCATCTATTGTTTTTTTAATAGGTAGGTATCTATTAATTTTTTCTTTGCGTGTGCATTCCAGAAAGAAATTTGGGTAGTTTTTTTTTCTTTCAATTAAAAAAAAACACTATTAGATAATTCAGAAGCACTTCTAAAAGAAGTCAAGTTGAAAAGGTTTGCTTTTTATGTACAAACTTAATACTAAACCTGACCAATTTATTTGCCTCGTACTGTACTACCCCTACTCACGTACCAAAGGATTCTCACTCGTGACTCGCGTACGAAGGGGTAAATACCCATTGACGGAATCTACCCATGGGGAAATGATGTAAATTGTAAGGTAAGCCCTTTACGACACCCTGTTGTGTATTAAACTGTTGTTAACGTCATTGGCTGTTTGTACTTATGATAATATTAATATTAACAATAGGAAAATACTCAATTATTTTAATTGCGTATTAAAATAATTGAGTTTTTCAACTTTAGGATGGGTAAAATTCTGATTGGAATAAAATATGTGTGGCACTCGAGGACTGCCGCGGTAAAGCTATTGCATAGCATGGCATCGCTGTGCCGCTTGGAGTGGGGGGTGTTAGGTTTTTTCGTTACGGAATTTTTACATTCACTCGCCGCGCTCAAAGTTTGAGATAAAAGCTATGCAATAGCTTAAAAAAAGTAAAACCAAAAAATATTAATAATATAATATTGAGCTACTGTACGTCAATAATCACAGCCAATTTAATTTTCAATAACATTTATCACAACAACTTTCGAGTCAATTGTTTTAAATACCAACAACATAAGATTGTTTACAATGCAGTGTAGAATTTATATATTTTAAAAGCAAATCTGACGGAATTAAATACACGTATCTAAGCAATACAGTTCAAGTAGGTAACCTCAATTTGCGGCTTACCGAGGCTGCGAGGTTAACCGCCCATTTTAAGAGGTTTTGCTAATGGAATTATATTTCCGTAATCCTCTGATTAAGAAGCAGCTTAGTCTTGCTAAATCCATAAAAACACGAAGTATGTAGGCGGTGCTTATAATTTTATCCGGCTTTGCAAATTACGCCCAAAATACCAACACGATATCTCGTGCCTGCAAATTATGATACTGATATTCTTGACTCTACGAAAATGTTTGACGACCGCTGGTAGTAGCTGAAAATTGACATCTTCTTATATATAAAATTCTCGTGTCACAATGTTAGTCTGCATATTCCTCCGAAACGGGTGGACCGATTCTCATGAAATTTTCTGTGCATACCGGGTAAGTCTGAGAATCGGCCAACATCTATTTTTCATATGTACCAC
>CAJQZN010035861.1:0-12384 GCA_907164685.1 Colias eurytheme | reverse complement strand
TTTGCGAAGGCCCTTTAAAAATAGGCCACATAATTCTTTCAGTTTGAATTATAGTTTTAACCCCAATGCAAACGACCCCTCTTATCATGCTAGAAGACAAACTTATATGTGGAACTGTAGTTTTGAATGAAGAAATTTGATTTTATCTTTGATTTTTTTTAAATCTATTTTTGACATTGATATTATAAGTAAAAAGGTGTAGTTGATACGTTATTAGCTCTTCGGCACGTGCAAATGTGGCTAATTAGCCACATTTGCACAGTTTCAGTTTTCTTCGCAGTTTGTGCGTAATTGTACCGTTTTTTGAAGATCGAATGTTCTGTTAATATTAAGTACACCTTTCTACTTACAATATCATATACATATATATATATATATGTTAAAATTAAATAATTCTATATTACAACGAACGCTGATTATAATTATTATAAGCTAATTCACAAACAAACAGTTTCCACATCTTATTAGTTCCTAGTTTTTACCTTTATACAATTTTTACCAGCCATTTCATCTATTCATGAACTCAGCCATTTCAGAAAAGAACAAAGTAGGTAGCTTCTTAAAAACAAATAAATGCAGTACCTGTTTAAATCGCCATTTACTGACAACTGTATTCAAGAAAACTCGCTCCGAGTAATAAACAGTGAAAAACAATGAATAGACAAGCTTTGTACCTGTCTTCTTTCTAATTGGCAGCCGCATTTGTGTAACAATTGGAGGAAAATGCGCTGAAAGTAAATTCTAATTGACTAGGTTTAAAAAACCCTACACTGGGATCGAATTTTGCTCTTTGTTATTCTGTGTTCTGGTAATTCGAATAAAATTACCGGTACGGTATGTGGTAAGTATTTTTTAAGTATTTTTAGGCGCGTTGAAAGTAAAATTGCAAGATCGTGTCATGGCAATACCGTCACGTCATGGAGTAAGGCGGCGATTTTGATATCTTTGAATCTTGCCAAATAAGTTTCACTTCTGACACGTGTGCTCGGCACACGCTTATTTTTTGCTCATACCGTATTTTGGGCTACATATTTTTTATATGTACCGTACCTACATATAAAAAATATGTACGTACATATTATTGTCTACTCGGGGTAATTAATAAGCTCTTCTTTGCTTTTAAATTTGTTAAATAATGACTCTATAATACATCTGCTTTATATTTTATTGACTTAATAATACATAATTAATTATCCCTGCTCGAAGCTCGAAAGCTGCTGATAATTAAACAATAAATTATTTGCTATTTAATCATGATTTATTTCAGAAACCCATCGTTTTGCACTTTTTCAGCAAGCGTTGTTAAAGAGCTTAGCACTTTAGCAGTATTTAATAATTATTTATGTAATGTATAGAATTTTTATTCTATATAATACGAAAATAATTCGGTTCTTTACAATTTTAAACACCAAAACAGCAAACAATTTTCATCTAATTTATTCTGAGGCTTGGATGAAAAACATTTTTTGTTATATTAATATTATATTTTTCGCAAAACTGAAAATTAAAACAAAACAAGTTCCATCTAGGGTTATTAGCAGGCTAAAGTCTTTGCTTTACGCAGAGGAAAAATATATTATGTATAAATAAAAAATGAGGGTACTAATAATAAAACCCGAGTTATAAACAAGCTTGGTATAGTATACTGGGGCAAAATTGTTTCATTAATTTTTTATGTGCGACCGAGATCTAGTGTCCCTTATGGATTTTTGCGGGAAACTTAGCCAAAGTATATAAGAATGTTAGAATAATAATAGCTAAGTTTTACCTGTAATTCTCCGCTCCTATTAGTCTTAGCGTGATGATTATAGCCTTCCTCCATAAATGAGCTATCTAAAAATGAAAGAAATTTTCAAATAGAACCATTAGTTACTGAGATAAGCGTATTCAAGCAAAAACATAAACTAACATTTCGTTTATATAATATTAGTAAAGATGTATTTTATGCCAATTTGATTGCCCGGAAAAGAAAAAATTTATGTATGATACTACTACATATATGTATATAAATATATATTTTACAAGCGGTCCGCCCCGGCTTCGCTCGTAGTACATATTTCCCAATAAAAGTAGCCTATGTCCTTTCTCGGGTATCAAAATATCTCCATACCAAATTTCATGAAAATTGGTTCAGTAGTTTAGGCGTGATTGAGTAACAGACAGACAGACAGAGTTACTTTCGCATTTATAATATTAGTAATTTTTTGCATATAAACTTTAAACTTATTGTAGCTTAAACATAAGAAGCATTGTGCAAGCATCTTAATTATTATTTTTTTAAATGGGATAAGGGAATAAAGAAATAATTTACAAATCAATTTGCAATAAGATAACTAGCAAGGTATCATACCGCCCTTTCAGACATAGCAACGAATGTTACACAGAATAATACACATACACTATACACAGAATACAATATACACAGAATAATACCACATAATAATAACCAGTAGCTAGCTAGTAACTAGTAATAGGTACCAAAAGTATTATACAATATCCTGAAAATTCATTAATTTTAAAAACTTATACATAAATATATAAGTTAACTAATTGTAAACGCAGTACGTACATTTTTTTATTAGCAAATTGCCATAATAATAATTCACACTAAACCTTACTATATCTGTGTCTATATGTTATCTGTATACGTCTTGAAACTAATGCGTATAGTGTGTGGACTGTGATATTACCCGCCGAGTGCATGCAGTGCAATGGCTTGGTATTAATGAAACACTTTAGTAGACTGTAGGGTGTATAATAATGTATTCAACTGCTAGTACAACTGCTCTTAAACGGACTATATAGTATGACGCACACATACAAAACATACATGATACATTACACACTACATCTCCCCTCATAGAAAATAATAAAAAAAATAGTAATTAATATTTTTTTTAGCTGAATATAATGCAAAATATTTTTTCTACGTTTTTGGTTACATATCTTAATACTTATCATATAAACGAGTAAACAAAATCAAAATTAACATTAAAACAATAGCATGAATTTCAACCTATTACTAAGTACATACTTATTTTTAAAACTCCAAAAAGAACATTCTACACGATTACACATTGGCTTACACACTACATAGTAACTAATACTAATAGATTAAAACAAATAATTTTAATTAACTTTTCATGTACGAAAATAATGGAAAAATTATACAATATTAGAAAATATTTTATCGTCATATCCGTATTTAAAAATGTCACAGTCCGTAATTAATTAATAGTCATATCCGAGTAAAATAATAATTATCTTTCAATAAATCTTACAATATATCCTCATAGAATACGTTTATTTATGTGCTTACAGTTTACACATCATACTTAGAAACGACATAATATTCATTATCTGTATTCAATTTTCTTCATATATTTTATTCTTTATGTACTTCCTCATACGTACAACAATATCAAGATACACAATTTCATTTAGGGTAATCTTCCCTCTTAATATTTATCATAATTATAATTAATAACACAGTCGTGTTTTATATTATTCATTTTATTATATTCAATAATTCAAGATACAAGAAATATATTTATTTATTTATAACATTAACATTAATTCAGGCAGTTCTTTTAACACATCATTATATTATTATATATTTTATACCTTTATTCATAGGTAGGTACTATATTGTGTCCAAGTTATCTTCACGAGTGGTAGCTCGACCTAATCATGATCAGAATTACAAGGATTCCGTGCCTGTCTTGTATCCTGGTGTACCTTGTTTCTAACAATAAATCATATCATTTCACTTTTCAATTGTAGCTCTCAGGCTTACATATTAATTTATTTTTATTTTTCATACAATATTAATTCTTATTTCTTCAAGTAATTAAATTTCACATTATTAAATTTTTGATAGGAATATAAAAGAAACACTTAGGTGATCAAGCTAAGATTCCATCTATACTCTAACATAAAAAAAAAACAATCTGAGTAATTTTTTTTTATATTCATACAACGACAAATATTTACTTTTTCTCTTCGTCTATTATTCACAAATATCATTAGATATTTATCATGGTAATTCATTTAATCAAATAAGAACTTTAATAAGCACTTTTACTTTAGTCTCTTTAAATCATGTTTTAAATATTGAAATATAAGTTTCATTTCAATCATTATTTATGAAATTAGTGTGACCCTCCGAATCCAAAATGTTAATTAAAAAAATTAAAGTTTCACACTCAATTGAATTGACAAGATCGTTTTTCATTACGAACATTTTATAAAATGCACAAAACGATGCATTGTGACTACCTAGTTACCTACATGGTAACACGAAATATGAGACGAAATTACAGACGCTGCATACCATTTCCCTATTTGGTAGCGCTTTATAAAACAAACAATGAACTAATAGAATTATCTGTTACTAAGTACTTTGATTATACATAGCTATATATATTTATGTATAATAAATAATTATAACATAATAATGGTTTTTGACAAAAAAAATCTTTTAACTAAAATAATTAGTTACCTTACATTAATGTAACATACACTGCTTGAACTTTAAATTTCACTTTTAGTTTTTTTTTCACGAAATTAAACTTTTATTCCGTCGTCACTCTTGAATTTCGCGACATTCGGGATTCTGGTCAATTTGGGAAAATGTCTGCTATTCACACTGGCTGATCTCCCGGCTCCAGCTGCATCCTTCCAAATCTCCAATTTTATTTCACATTTTTTCATAAATAGATGATATTCCAAATCTCCATAGTATTTTTTTTGTTTTAAAAAAAACTTTCTTCGTCAAATAAATTCTGTTCTTAATTTCCATATTCACGTTCGTCGATTTTTTTATTATATTGATAAATTTTCTATCCGGTACATTGCGATTTGCGAATACGCATAAAAATTATTTGTTTAAATTTTAACTTTTAAAATATTATTTTTCAAAAATGATCCATAGCTCAGTACTGCCGCGAGGCAGCACTGGCAGGGTCGCCATGCAATGGCTTGGTATTAATGAAACACTTTAGTAGACTGTAGGGTGTATAATAATGTATTCAACTGCTAGTACAACTGCTCTTAAACGGACTATATAGTATGACGCACACATACAAAACATACATGATACATTACACACTACAAGGAAAACACGTTTTCTTTGGCTACATTTCCCGTCGAAAGCACTGAAAAGTTCATACACACCACTCGGCATGTCTGCGTATTTGTTTGGAACGTAAGTTATGGGATAGTAGCGACTATACAGAATGTAATGGTATTTAGCTACTTAGATATTTTATTGTTATGAGTAAGAAAGAAAGAAAGAAAGAAATAAAGGTATTATGTGAAGAAATAGCTTGCTATTATTAGGTATATTTACCTGTCCTCATAATTATTTTTTATAAAAACAAAATGTAGGCAGTGTAGGTATTTGCAATGTTTAGCGCTTTGCCGTTTCGTTAGATTCATAGACGCCATGATGTAAATCATTCAACATAATATTGTCTACCAGATGCAACTAAATTTAACCACAAAGCCATAAAAATACATGAATTCAAGCGTTATTTTTACGAAAAATCGCTTCATCTTAACTCAAAGCGGATTCACAACCGCTATCACTCACAACTTGCGCTACCATCACAAGGAGGCAAGCCAACACGGCTAGTGTTGAATCCAGCACTAAGCATTGTTACTTGCACATACTTAACGTACATAAGCACTCGTTCTTTTGAGTGTTTTTACGGTTTCCATAGCTGTAATGACTGTCTATAGTTTTGTCAAGACGGTGCATTTAGTGTGCGTTGTTGTGATGAATAATTAGCGCCTATTATTTGATGCAAACAGTGATATTGTTATATAGTATGAAGCAGTATGTTGTGTGGAAAAAAGAGTCCTGTTGACTATAACTGTTTCATTAAAAAAAAATATGTATTGGTAATTTACTACAATCTCGACGTAATGCTGATGTTGTATCGGGATAAAAAAAGCTAAAAACACAGCATATGCAATATGTCACTTAGGAATATGTACTACCTGGCGTAATAATTTTTAAAATCAGTCGCAATTTAATGAACTTTAATATTATTTAAAAACGTCTTAATAGTATTTTTAACATCATAATAAACTGAAAACTATTGAAGTAATCTTCGATGTAAAATGGATATTACTGTTATTCTCCTTTGGCATAAAGTTCTTGCGTTTCAAAGACCAAAGTAAAAGATAATAATTTTAAAAGTCACCTTCATTATTCATATCCTACGTATTGAACTACGTATTAAATATGAATTTGCAAAATTATTTTAAAGAGTAACGATATTAAATTAAATTTTTATTTAATGTAAAATAATAAAAAATACAAATACTCGCTTAATTATTGATCATAGATGTGTATTTTGTGTAACTAACAGTTTTGCAAGTAACGTATTTAAACGTTAAAACAACGCAAGGAAATAGCAAATGCATCAATAACAATCCCATCCTATCAAATCCCATATTATGTATCGAAGATAGTTGCGGCTGATAGCAACCTCGGTTTTCCATTATAAATGGGATAGCAGGATATGAAGATATGGCAATATCAGTACAGTAAATAGAAACGAACAGTAAGGCAACCTTATTGATAAAATTCTTACCTACGCATTGAAGCAATAAGGTTGTTACCACATGTACACACATGTACATAAATAGTACAGAGACAAAGCGTCTTAAGAACGTGCGATATTTTTACCTATTGTGGTAGCGTATACTGACAACACCGAAGTCTCATCAATGCGCATGTAGGTATGTGTGAGTGAGCTGTTTCGAACGTAAATAGTTTCCATACTGTTACAATTATACTGTGACATGGGTTTCTACTTTGCTTAATTCAATTTTCGGCGAATCAATTTCACGATGCATATGACAATCTCACTAATGCTTCTGTATTACTTAATTTCCTGAACATCTGTGATATAACATCGTTTAGAATACGGGATTCAGCGAAGCTAGCAATATTAATTATTCTAAGCTATATATAGTTGGTGAATTAATTCTTAATTGATGTATTCGGTATCTTGGTAGATAAATTGCGGAAGCGAAACAATACCGATTGCGATCTCGGGTTGGATTTCTGTCTACGAAGAGTCCAAGACTAATAGTATACTTATATAAATAATGGTTTTTATATAGAGGAAAGTCACCAAATATGGAATAGTATCCTAATATGGAATTCCTTCATTTCTCTAAGACTATAAATATGAATCGCAACATTCGACCATCTTCTGTTTCATTTGGTGTACTAATTATCGCACTAACACCATCGAGTTAGTTGCGTGAACGGTTTACGTGTGGCAGGGGTGTTTTGTTTTGTTGCCATGCAGAAATTTTTTAAGGTAAGTAATAAATGAGTATTTACCGGCTATTATGTTTGTTTACTTAAGTGTTATACTATTTAGTATATCGGTATTATGTTTATTTCACCATTTTGTGATCCTTTGTCTTTAAAATATTGTGAATTGAAAAAATATTTAGAAGAGTTTGAACGAGTATAAAAATCCAAATATGGACAGTCGTCGGTGTCTAATTATGGAATACTATAAACTTGCTATTATTTTTTTAAAAACTTTATGTAATGTTTGTTTTTAGAATGTCCGGTTCACAATCAACCTAACGAAAAATCTGGGATGAAGAAAAAACGGCACAATCTATAAAATTCGTCCGGGAAAAGAAAATGGGGTATTTGAAAGCGGCACAGGATTTCCAAGTCCCTAGGACAACTTTATTTCATCATTATATTTCTATTTCTTCTTTCAACGTTATTAACTTTATTAAGAGAAACAAACAATCGAAGAAAAATAAGGATGATAGTGAAGAAGAAAGACTCTGAGGAACTAGACGTTATCCAGTTTGATGAAGGTAGTGGAACATGATGAGTTGATGGACCAAGTGCCTTCTGACTCTGCAGATGCAGAATGTAACATACATGCATCAGCAGAGTCAGGAGGTTCTGTTCAAGACTTTTTTCCATGGATGAAAGTGGAGAAAGTTGAATTAAATGCTTGATGTATGGGCTCTGAACACATTATGATGTGCTGGTCCAGATGGACCTGGATTTGTGACTTTTGCAAGTAATTACGTAACTTCTTTCATTTATCACAATATGTTACATTAATTTCATTGATCTCAAAGATATTCATTACATTTTTGTTATTGTTATGTTGATTTATTCTTATATTCCATATATGGGTACCTATTCCATATTTGGTTACTCATTTGGGATTTTGTTTTTTGTGTAAGATTTTAATTTGATTACTGATATATTTCGTTAAAGGCTGTTAATTATTACTTATAGATGTATGACTGACCAGTAAAAACAATAAACTGATTTAATTTATGTAAAGTTTCATTTTTATATCCCAAAAACAAAATGGTATTCCATATTTGGTTACTTTCCTCTACCTAAATATAATAGAACACAAGAACACGCTTCACATAGCTAAATATATAACAATGTGGTATCGCGATCTCACTTTTACGAAAAATATTAAATAATGCTTCGAAATAAATCTATCTTCATTGATAATTAGAAACTGTTTTATTAATGAATCATTTGTAAAATTTGAAATAATTTTGACGTGACAACGTCTTATAATTCGATAGAGCCAGCTGCACGCACGAAAAAACATGACTCATGCGGCGTTACCTCGCTCTGAGGCGTTCCATGTAAGGCTTGAAGTGCAAGCGAGAGCGCGGAACGAGCGACAAAGAAGCACAATCGGCCTTAAGACGTTGTCACGTTCAACTATCATCAGTAAACCGACTTTACAGACAACCAATTTTTTACTCAAGAGTATCTTCCGATCCAGCTTTTTCAAGTTCAGCCACTAAATAACCACATAGTCTCCAATAAATTAAAAACAATATTATTTATCTGTTTCTACATAAGAATATACAAATGAAACAGTAAAAGGAACGCTCTGAGCAATGTAGAAAAAAATACGAAAATCTTATAAATATAGCACATAAGTTCTACCCTCAAGTTGCAATAAAATTCAGAATACTAAATAAAAATAAATCAAGAGAGATTTCTTGTTTCAACAGCTGCAACTGTGAGCGCTTGAGGAAATGCCCTCTTTTATGTAAGTAGGATTTTGTACTTTCGTGGGAATTGATAAATTTCATGAGAATCAATTGCAAGGTATTTTCAGATAGAAATTAAAGCTTATGGTAATTATTTTAAGGTATATTTGATGATGTTGCTATTATTAATATGAACTAAGTAGCTTTTCGCCTGTAGCTTCGCCCGCGTAGTCAAAGGAAAACAAACCCGCATAGCTCCTGTTCCCGTGGAAGTTTCGGAATAAAAACTATCCTATGTGTGTGAATTTCATGGAAATCGGTTCAGTAGTTTTTTCGTAAATGAGTAATAAACATACAAACGTTCGCATTTATAATATTCAGTAGTATAAATACGGGGTAGTCTGGAATTGAAGTTGAATGCAATAGAAATTCAGTATTTGGTATTTTATTACGAATATCTGAAATCGCTGGAATCGTCCTATTCTATATATCCTATTATATCCTATTCCTAATATATATTTCAATAATCTATTTTCATACTGGTATCCTTACCTCGTTAGTTATATCTACAACTACCTTCTTAAAAGGATGATGTGATCAGTTCTTGGCAGCTCATTTAACCTTTAAATACAACTAAAGTGTTAGGTGCATTATTGTATCAATAACGAACTTGGTTCATAATAAGTTGAAAAATAATCTAACATCGTAGGTTCAATCCTTTTATTGCCTAATTTGATTAAGTACTTGACAAGATTTAAAAAGAGCAACTATAGAGTTTCTTGCCGATTCTTCTCTTTAGAAAATTTCAAGGTCGCGTCATGGCAATACCGTCACGTCATGGAGTAAGGCGGCGATTTCATTGTCTTTGAATATTACACAAAGACGTTTCACTTCTGACACGTGTGCTCGGCACATACGCTCTTTTTTGAATAAATAAATGTTTAAGTTTGATCCAAAGAAATAAAACTCAAATAATGAATATGTTTTCCCCACAAAATAAACTCAAAAACGAAGATGGAATATTTCAACGTCTCTTGCATGGACTTATAGCTCAATACGTCTTTAATATTGTTATGTCACGCGTCAAGGGGAACGGATTGCAATCGTATTATTTTTATTTTATCCGCTTATTTATTTTCTAGTGCAAATAAGTTGAAATATTATAGAAAAATCAAAGGAGCAGAAGTTTTAGAGTAGGTACGGTAAACAACTACCTATCTTTAAAAAAGGGAAAATAGAAATGAAACTTCCGTTGGGAGTAAAATTTCAAGGTTGCGTCATGGCAATACCGTCACGTCATGAAGTAAGACGACGATTTTGGTATCTTTGAATCTTGCCAAAGAAGTTTCACTTCTTACCCGTGTGCTCGGCACATACGCTCTTTTTTTCTTCGTTACATTATAAAATTGTTATTAGGTATCTTATTTCTTTCTTCTGTAACAAATCTTGCCTAAACGTAATATTGTGTTCTTAAAATAACAACCTCATTACAGTTTAATGATGATGTACCTGATTATTTTTGCAATTATTAGAGAAGCGTTACGAAATAATTTTGTTGTTGCTCTTGCTCATATTTTTAAAGCACTGAAATAATAATATCTATTTAACTAAAGAAACAACAACAAGAGAATTTAGTCCTTTACCATTTTTACGTCACTTTGAACTAAAAGGCTACAAAAGCGACTCCGTGCTTTCAATCAATGTAAGTAAAACTGAAGTAACTCGATTATGTACATAGCTAGTTCCAAGCACTTTGCCTTTTATTAGTTTCTAGAACATCTATATTAGCAATAAAATTGGAGTGTCCGTTTGTAATATTGAAATAAACGCTTTTTACTAAATTCACCAATTTTGGTAGTTCATCTACATAATATTATATATACCTAATCTACATTCTACAAACGGTAGAATGTAGATATATACCAAAATTGATAATTTTTTACAATTTTTGGCTGTCTGCCAGTTTGTTCGGGCTAATCTCTGGAACGGCTAGACCTATTTTGACAGGACTTTCACTATCTGTTATAGCTGATTTTATAAGAAGCGAGCAAAGCTTTTAATACTGATATCCTCACAGGAACAGTAGGATTAAAAGGAATAACATATTAACGTGGGTGAAACCGCGGGACGCAGCTAGTTTAATAAAAACTCTGACGACAACTTTAATAGAAGAATATCTTTTGTAATGATTTCTAACAGACACTTGAACACTTAAAGTTATTTAAACCGCACTGAATTCGGGTAAAGTGAACTTGAAACTTTCATAGCCAATTTGTACAAAAATGTTAGTAGTACCTACTTATGTAATTTAAATATTTTCGTCCCAGAATTTAGGCTTTTCAAGATTTGCTGAAGATAAATTGTCGAAATTTCTAGACTCATGTTTTACATGTATTAATTATTATTTAATAACGTGTTATAACATATTTTTTGTGTGTCTATCTGTTAATGTTATTCACGAATTGATGAACCGTTTCTGTGCTTTATAGTCTTGTTTATCAAAATATACTATTCTGGGTTTGGTGGAAATAAAAGCAGTTTTGAAATAAGCCCTAACTTTAATTTTGCTTATGTTAACTGTAGGTATGTAGTCTTTCTATGCCAGTTATTCTTCTTTATAATGAACTCTATTTGTATTCATATTATTCTTAAAAAAAATCTAGTACACACATGATACTTAATACTTATCTTTGTGTATGCCAAACTTAATGCCAAATGAAAATAAATGACATCACCACATTCTTGCTAAAACGTAACCAATGTTTCTTTTATGCACGCTTTTTTTTTGTATATATATTCTAATTTGTTAAAAGCTATTCACGAATATCCCTTTTTATCTGTAAGTACTCTTTTTTATCCGAACGTAGGTACTCTTTGATACTAACCGAAATATCTCTATAATAAATAAAAATAGATAAAAACTTATCTGTTCTATTACAGTTAAACTTTTGAAATTCAAACCCTCATTACGGCTTTTCATTTAAAGTATAAAAAGCGACGGTTTATCTTTTACTTTTAAAAGAGATTGTTAGAAAAACGTTTAAGTGAACAGCAGGTAAAGAGGTTTGTGGTAATTGAATAGAACTGGGGATGGAAATGAAAAACTACGCGTTTGTTGCGCCTTAAGTAATCGATATGTGACTAAACTAGTTTATGCAGATCCGCAAAACTACTATGATAATAAGGTTCTTGGGTGAATTAGTTTATTAACTACTAGATTTCCGCCCGCGGCTTCGCCCGCGTTTTCAAAGGAAAACCCGCATAGTTCCCGTTCCCGTGGGATTTCCGGGATAAAACTTATCCTATGTGTTATTCTGATGTATAAGCTATATTGTGGTAAAGTTTCATTCAAATCCA
>CAJQZN010035859.1:0-11694 GCA_907164685.1 Colias eurytheme | reverse complement strand
GCAGGGCTTCATGGGCCGCCCGGTACGTACATACACACCATACACACACACACACACACGTGCATATTGCACCTAACATATATGCACCTAGAATATGTGCTATAGATAACAAAACAGCACATAGATGTAATGTAACACGTAAATAAACAGAGCACAAAACACAGAAAACAACACAAAACACAGTAACATTTTGCATAGTACTGCTTGCAGCACGCAACACAGCGTCAAAAAATTGTGCACATAAATCTATACAGCACCATATCCACCATAGACGACTGTGTTACACGTAAAATAAACATCGCACATAATATGACACTACGTCCAGCAGTCAATTATACTTACACTTGTAAAAGATGTATGAGACCAATTACAAAAAATAACCACATAGTATGTAATGTAACTGGGACACAGAAGGCTGATCACCTACTTGTCCCTAAAGAAAATCGATCAGTGAAACAGATATACGAATAATGCATTTGCCCCTTACCCCACTAGGGGACACGGGACTTCACTTTTATGTAATGTAACTGTGTACTACAGACTACTACTATTCTACTCTTTATATTACTATATTTAGAGAATTCTGTTATTATTATTTTTTTCTTATGCATGTACAAAAGTGTCACTAAATTGAAACATTGCAAAGTGTCTGTTGAATATTATAAGTGTGAAGTAGGTGTTTATTGTGTCTTATTACCGTCAATCCTCATTTATAGAAACAAAACATAAATAAATCACCTTTCAAATGCATGCACCTGATCACATATCCTGTAATTGCAACAAATTTTCAATCTAATTCTAATCTTCATAAATTTTCTAAATCAATATCTGTTGTCATTATGAAGTATTAAAAAAAAAACAGTAAACAATGTCTTTAAACTATGTACATGTTACACATAGCTTGATGATAGAACACTATTCTGTGGTGTGAGAATTTACTCAAAATCTACATGTATTCAAAATTTTATTACTTCATGGTGGCACTCACTGTATTTTTTTGCAAACATTTCATGCTTCAAAATAACCGAATTCCCAGTAGTTGTGGCACAAATCCAAGTTTTATTTTTTGTGGTTTATTTTATTTTTCATACGCATGTCGCTTTCAAGAAATGAGTGCATAGAAAAGTCGGCAAAGAAATGCAGCGAACACAAAATGTATGTGGGGTGGAAACTCTGCAAGTTCTTTGCGTTAATATTTTCTGTGCATTCTTTTCAGAGCTACCTGTAGACAGATCGACTAGCGCAGGTATTTTTTTGTTTTCATTTTTATGTTGTCAATAATTCTTCTATGTTCTTTATACTGCTTGATTGATACTAAACTAACAAAACTATACAAGGGATAGTCGGAAAATTATAGTTCTTATAGTGTATTGGGGTAATTTAGAATTCGTAATACATACATAATATTTCAAATATTGAGACTCATAAACACTGGATTACTTTTAAGATTTTGCAGTTTTGCTTGCTTTTATATACAGGGTGTCCCACAATCGGTATACTAAGCGCGAAGGGACTTGTAGTTTTGCATACACTGATCACGTAAAAAATACTCAAACAAAAAAAAAAATACGTCAAAAATTGTTAGCTAAATTTTTCCTTAAAATCCATGGTTTCTTCTCTAACTTCGCGCAGCCGGCATATACCGCTTCGCTAATGTATTTTGTTTATGAAAATTGAAAACATAATCTTAAACGATAGGTCACGTGCGGGTGGCAAAGCTGGGCGGGTTGCTTGTTAGGGGTATACACATAGAGTTTTAAGAATTCATCCATTTGAAAAAAAAATGTGTTGGGAATTTTATAAGCATTTTTTACATACTCAGCATATGCAAAACTATAACCTCATTTGAGCTTAGCATACCAACGGTGGGACAGCCTGTATATTAATAATATAATATAAACAGTATTTATAAATATCTATAGTTCCGTGTATATTTAATTTTGTCTTGCTTTTCATCACATTCATAAAAATATGCTTATACAAATTGTGTTATTAAATTTTTTGCAATCACAATCATTGAAAACTAATTGCCGTCAAAGTTTTAGCCCAAATAGTAAATTCAATATTAAAAGATGTTTCAAGTCAATAAAATAATTGCTAACAAACTTAATTGACGCATGATCATTAAAGATTTCACGGTCAATTGCGTATCATTTTGATACGCGGTTTTTAACTTTCTATATAAATATTGTACTATATTTAACAGTTTACTTTCCCGTTTTTATATCAATAGTAATTACACGAAAGTTTTGATTTCCCTTTGCATGAAATTATTTAATATTGTAATGTCGTGAATTATGATTACGATATTAAATAATAAGTTTAATTATTTGATTTGATAATTGTTTTAATAATAAAAATAGAAAACCGACTCACCAATTTTATTACACAAGCCCTCGAATAAGAACAGTCCTTTTACTATTAAATGATGAGCATTGTGCGTGTTATATTTTTAAACAGGGCACGATTAGATCAACATTCATATGAAAATAATAAAAAAAACAGTATTTACAGAATATAAAACAATTGTATTGTTTCAGCAGGGCGCGTTCATGAACGACGGTCAGCGGCCGAACAAGCGGCTCCGGCAAATGTAACATAGTGCAGTGTGAGGACTCGTGCGTCGGTGTTGTGTGTGTGTGTGAGACTGTATCGGATAAATCTAGCCAATTGTATTTACTAAGTACACAGATAAATTTAATTCTATTGTCTTTTGACAGCTAATAAATGAAATGATTACTAACATTGCTTGTTTTATTTTTGGTTACTAGAGATCCCTTAATTGCCTACACGAGGAATGGTATATGAAAGAAAAATGTAATAATTTGAGTATTATTATTGCAAAACTATGACAGAGGTTCTACCTTCTAACCCAAGAGGAATAATAAAATACTATTTAGTACACGTGGGAAACAATAACACATATAAGTAGTTAAGAATAAACAACTTCTGGTTTTATACTAAGCCCATATGCAAATAATTGCACCAATTTACATAAAAATGCATTGTTTCTACAACTTACAATTAGCTGGCAATCCCCTTTCATAATGTTTAATGATATACGTGCAATTAACGGTTGTTGGCTTTACGAATTAATTCTTAAACGTATGCGTGCGTCGCTAAAGATTTTGTATTTATTGTTGTTTGTGATCGCAACCGACGCGCACGCTCAAACGAATCCGTGTAACAAGTTATTCAAATTACGTAAAATGTATTTTAGAGTGTGTTTCGTTGCTTTGGTATTTTTAAGTTTCACAAATTGTGCAAATGTAATTTCGCGCCAAAATGCATATTCGAAAAAAGATTCCCGCGAAAAGTCAAAGAGTGTACACGTTCATGAACAATTGATGGACAATTTGTTTATTATCTATGATCCTTCTTTTCTCGCGCTCGTGTGGCCGAAAATAAAGAATGGTGTACATTTGAGTTTGGACAGGTATTGTTGGACCGAATTGAGTGTGTTTTTCAAAGATTATTTGGATGGTCACGCTTGGGCATATAAAAGTAAGTATTTGTTAGTATAATATTATAGAAGACTAATTTTTTATGATGATATGTATGATGATAAGCATTATGCAATTAACGTAATAATATAAATTATGTATTTTTGAATTAATTTATGTAAAGTAAAAAATAGGTGAATATTTTTTAAAAATTTTAGCGGTCTAGAATAATTATTAATTAGTATAAAACTAATTTTAACTTTGTTTACGTCATTTAAGATGTGAAAGTAATTAGCATAAATGTAACATTGTTAAAATTATTTAAATTTAAATCTCGCACTATTTTCACGCACATCAAATTACAAAATTCTGCTTTTATAAGTCATAATGTTTACATGCGATTACTCTCGTAGAAGTAAACAACGATTCGTAGGAAGATCGTAATTATGATAATATGTATAAACGCATCGAAAGCAAAAGTGTCACGCGCCAGCGCATCTCGTGAGATGATGCACTGTCAATGATGATGCACTGTCAATGATAAATGAGAATAATTAAACTACTGTAAATAAAAAGTTAATATTGTTACTCTGTAATTGGAGAAATCTCTGTTTTTAAGATTTCTATTAATTCCTCAAGTAGTAGCAAGTTATTAGGTTAAAGATTTGTCAAACTAATTAAATAAAATAAAAAAATTGAGGAAGTCCACTGCAAATTATTAACAATTTGCTGGTCAGTCCGAAGCCCATATTTAAAAAAAATACACATAAACTAAATACAGTAAAGGAATTCAAAGCTAAAAGACGCTTACTTCTATTATTAGTAATTATTATTTAACATGAGGAAAAACATCTCGGTAAACACGGATTTACAATTTCCATAAGAAAACCTCAGCTAATCCTGCTATCAGCGCCGGTTGTGAAATGTAGAGCCGGCATTAAATGTAGAGCCAAAAGTTCTAATGGTAATTTTTGATCGAGGCTTTCGCATTATTTTTAATTAAAAAGAAAGATATATTTTTTAATTCTTGTTTCAAGAATTTATTTCCATTCCATGACTTCTGCTATTTATCAACATCATGATGATCTATGAACAAAGCAAT
Organism: Colias eurytheme; assembly: GCA_907164685.1. Taxonomy (NCBI): domain Eukaryota; kingdom Metazoa; phylum Arthropoda; class Insecta; order Lepidoptera; family Pieridae; genus Colias; species Colias eurytheme. Next base: position 7,149 of record CAJQZN010035859.1, on the reverse strand, counting down.
GTGTTCAATGTGTTCAATGAAAATATTTTGTTAGGCACTTTGGCTCGTGCTACGATCTGGACGCCTGAAGTCTCTCTGCTCGCTCTAAAAAGATACAGAAGAGACATATCACATAGATCTAAGATAGGTGCATATGTTAAATTAATAAAACAACTTTAGATCGTTGGGGTCGAAAAAGGCCCATCTGCTAATGCTAACTACTTCCATATTTTATAAACTTTCAACAGAGATTTAGAAAATAATGGACCGTACTTAATCATACTCTTGCTTTTAAGTTTTGCTGCGGTTAGTACCTTTATTTGTCATGAAAAGTTCTTTATTTCAAAAATGTAAATATTGAGGTTTATGACATTATTATAATAAAGGCTATTTTTGCGTGACAGACGGCGAGAGCATCTCGTGATTGCGGTAAAAACTTGATGCAATAATACTCAGTCATTAAGGCAATTATGTGTTTTAACTAACGTGCCGACAATTTCTATTTTGTTTATCTTCAAACGTTTATCAGTATATTTAAATAATTTAAACGCGTTTAAATCAAACATTTCGGGCAACAATGAACGCTACTTTTTGAAAGTAAAATTTAAAAATGAATCTGGAAATTTGAAAATGGAAAATAGTCTAACGAATTTTGCTAGGGCAGAAACGCGTTTAAAATTAAACGATTTGAAACCTATGATACCAAAACCTTGAAATCAAAACTAATTTGATGAAATTAACATTCATAAATAGCGCAACAACGTTTTCCCGGCTGAAAGTAGGTATAAAATGTTTGTTTCACACGGGCAAGATTTATATTACGAGCCTTTTATTTAATTTTACTCATGGGAATAATAAAAATAAACTTATCTACAATATGTAATATGTCGCACGTATATTTTAGGAACAAGGTTGCTGTTTAAATGCAAATTGTTCTACGCAAAAATAATTATAATCTAGTGATGCGTAAAATCGTAATTCATTGTTTAATCCAGTTTGAGTGTAGATACAGTTAATCCATTTTGGAATTTATTAACAACTTAACTGAACTACGTCATATCCGTTTACTATAGGCATTTGCGTAAATACCTAACACAATTTTTAAATGAACCGATTGATATGTCGCAGGCAAATCGTATAATTTTGTCGTTCAAAAACGGACAGTTTATAAACGCATTTTTAGTTATGCTTAGGATTTGCTTATTCCAAAACTAATTTAAAATAAATAAAATACCCTACCTATAAATAAATAAAAAAAATATAATAATAAAAAGTAATGATTTCAAATTGTCGACTTACATAGTTAATACAAAATACGGATAACCAGTCATAGGAAAAATCTCTACTCTCGTGTGACAATTATTAATATTGTAACACGAGTAAGTAACAATACTACTCCAAAACTGCTGAACTAATTCTCATGAAATTTTGCAACATATTTATTTTTAATACCCTTATGGCAAGCAGATAACATTTGTCTGTACAGATAGTAGTGTTATAAAATTTATTTGTATACATTTATAAGTCTATTTTTGTACAGTAACTATGTAGTTATATTTTTCACTTCAAACCTAAATCCATTAGAATTATTTTCATAAATAGTGGGCTTTTCAATTTGTAGCTGCAGATGCATCAGGCCGATATTCGTCATCATTCTTCACGGGAAACAAGTTCTGGTTGGGGTCCAAACAACAATGCCAAATTCTGGTACGTTCTAGTTGTTAATAATGGAAGCAATTTAAACTCTTTATCATCTTTTTTTGTTTTTATTTAGTATTCTAACTGCTGTTGCTCATTATGAATGACTGCTGTGCCCTGCGGTCTCACCCGCATTGCTCTACTCCCGTTGGTCTTAGCGTGATGATATATAAGTAAGCCTATAGCCTTCTTCGATAAATGGGCTATCTAATACTGAAAGAAAATGTTTTCAAATCGGACCAGTAGTTCCTGTGATTTGCGCGTTCAATCGAGGAAGGCTATAGGGCATAGGCTGTATGCCTATATATCATCTCTCTAAGACCAACAGGAGTGGAGCACTGCGGGTAAAACCGCGGAGCACAGCTAGATAATGAATATATTGTAAGTAATATTTCAGAACAATGCATACGAGTCTCAAGAGCAAGATCAAACTTGGGGAGAGTTTTATAGTGGGGACTATCTCAAGACGTTGCTCAAGGGGAACACGAATTTTGGTCGGAGTAAGTATTTTTATTGATTTAGGAGATTGGTGTCCTTAGGCCATTTTTAAGGAATTAAATTATGTAACTTATAGAAGAGAATATTAAAATGCCATCAAAATGTTATCTATTGAAATAAGAAGATATAGCATATTTTGATAACATCAAGCGTGATTCACAACTTTTAATATCTCCTGCAGTCTCCTCAATTTAATTTTACAGTACAGTATTATAAAAACGTCCATAACTCGTAGTTAGACGTGAGTTTACGTTTATCGTACATTAAACTAAATTTATCATGTAGATACGAAAATTATATTTTATTGTTGTGTGAAACTTGCAATTTTTTGTAAAATGAATATTATATTTTATTATATCAAAACTGTACTCTGAAAGCTAAGGATTTAGTTGCTTTGCGATGTAATTTATATCTAACTAAACTATTGACTATTATAGAAATAAAATTGTATATATTCAGACTTACATTTTGGTTAAAATAAACTTATTTATAAATATAAAATATAATAATAACGCAGACCAGCAAGACTGGCATGCGCTGGTCCAGCGCGACGAGCTAGTGCGGCGGCTGGTCCGCGCGGACAACGCGCCGCCCTTCGCCCTCGGGTACTCCGCCCTGCAGCTGCAGCTCAACCTCACCAGCTTGGCTTTGGCTAAGGTGAGGGGTGAAAATAATAAATCCTGCGCAATACTTTATTACTCTGACACCTATGGAAAGTTCATGGAAAATATAAAATTAATATCAAACTTATTACGTTTCACTTATTCAAAATATATTAATGTCTAATGTTTTTATCTATATATATTTATAAATAACTTACTTTCTTGTGTCTAACACTTTAATTATCACATTACAGTCATACGATGTGATACTGGGCGTCTGCTTGCCAAGATCCTGTGCGTCTGAAGATATTGTCTCCATTATAAACTTCTCGATCATGCTCAACGATCACTTAAAGTACAACAACTCTCTCAGCAGATCGGTTAAAATCACATCCATTAGACAAATACAAGGTTACGACATTAAAGACGACGTGGTCGCTGTCCTGACCATTCTGATCACGATAATTTTTATATTGCTATCTGTAATAGCTACATTGGTAGATCTAGATGTCTTCGCAGCAAGCCACCAAACGTTAAACCTAAATAAACCTATCAATAAGGACGAAATTGACAGGAAGACAATCACAAGGCCAGTGATAGTGGATGCAGTAATGAAGAACGCAAGTAATGCTGGGACGTTAAAACTGTGCGATCCAAAACTACCTCCTTCAATTACGCTGGGCGTAGTAAACATGGAGGGGACTGGGAACTGCAGGCGATGCGGGAAATATAGGAAACAGTGCGCTATATCGAGACAATTTGACAATTTCCCGCCGTGTCCGAGGATGAAATACAACTCCTGCGCAAGCTTGAACACAGAAGTCAAGAAAACTAATGGTTTAATGAAGGATCTGCTGCTGAGTTTCTCGATAAAGCACAGCTGGATGAGGGTCTTCAACACGAATCTGGCGAATAAGGATCTGTCCGTGATACACGCTGTTAAAATTATCACAACGTTTTGGATAATTTTTATACACGTAGCTGTCACTGTCAGCTATGTTTCAAGTGAGTCTGATATTTTCTGGTGTTATTTTAATTGGTAGTATAATTGTGTGACGCATTTGTTGTATTTCAGATAGCGGGGATATAAATGATCCCAGTAATATGTATTATAATATACTGGCAACTGGAACGCTCGCGTTTGATACTCTGTTTTTTGTGAGGTCAGTATTTTTAGGTTGTATCAAATTCAAGCATTTTTAATCACTCATAAATTAATATAAACCATGTAGCATGCAAAATATTTTCTTAATGGCAAGTTTAAAATTGTTATTTGCAGCGGCATATTTAGCGCGCACCACTTCTTCTACCTGAAGGGGCGCTACTGCAGCGAGGAGGTGCTGCGGTGTTCTGGACCATGTGGCCAGCTGTCTCAGCTCATGTGCTTTATCATTAATCGGGCTATACGGTAGGTTGGGGGCTGATGATGACTTTTTGTTTGATGATGACACCTTTTAACGCAGGAGATATTGCACCGTATATTTTTCGTGATTTTTTAAAATAATTAACAAAATAGCTACTACTCTCTTATTTTTTTTCGAGAATATTGAAATAATAAAAATATAATAAAAGTTTAGTTGAATCAAACAGGATTGGCAGAAGATGCGGGTTCGAATCCCGCCTAGCGTTCGAATTTTTTCTATTCTTTAAAATTATTTTTTTTATAAAAAAAATGGAAAAATAATAATCCACTGAAATAAACATCTCCCCCCAGGCTACTCCTCCCCTACGTGTTCGCGATATTCACGTCCTCAGTGGTGTCCCGCGCGTTGCACGCCAGCGTGACGCTGGGGGGCGGGACTGACACGTGCCACACGTACTGGTGGCGGAACTTGTTGTATATCACCAACTTGTACCCACGGGAGGAACAGGTATTGTAACCAATAAATAATAATAACAATCTTTATTGACATTATTAGTAATGTACAGGTAAAACAATGAACCCGAACTCCTGAACTAGTTATTTAGTTAAACACTGTATCACGAGCCAGTAGCTTCTCCAAATATTGATCATGTCCCTAAAAAATCTTATATATAAAAATGAATCGCAAAATGTGTTGGTAAGCGCATAACTCGAGAACGGCTGAACCGATTTCGATAATTCTTTTGCACGCCTCATAAGCGAAGCGTTGAGGTGGGTACTACTGTCACTTCGCGCAAAACATCTGATTTTTCAAACTTAAAATGTCTTTATGTATCATACATTGCACTTGTAAGATAATAAATACACACACATATTAAGAAAAAAACACTATTTTTAACATTCATGATATTTTTGATGTCATTTTTGTTATTTAAACTAGTTAAAAAACAGTTTAAAAAAGTTCTGTCTTGGACGTCCGTGTGTCTGTATGTGCGGATCCTTTTTCTTGTTAACACGATAGCGACCGAAATACTTTACTAATCGAGTCTTTTTTTTTCTCTTACGCTTGAGTATGATCAGGAATAGAACCCTTTCATTTTTCAGGGTCTGATTCGATGTGGTTTAATTGTTATTAAATAAACAAAAATAATAATTAATAAATATTTATTAAAAAAAAATTATGAGGCGTGCACTTTTGGATTTTCCAAATTATTTTTATTATATTCCTGAAGTACGAGGATGGTTTTTATGTAGAGAAAACGTAAATATGTACCACGGGTGAAGCCGGGGCGGACCGCTAGTAAGTAATAATTGTAGTTGGTTATGTTTGATTTATTATTGTTTTATAGGTTGGGGATTGTGACACGTTATTATAGTATTTATATGAAGTCAGCGTCCAATTTAGTGCATGTATGCTGAATGTTAATGTGTAAAAAGAAGTACTAAAAAAATTTTTTTTTCGAACTTACAATATAAGTTGTATTAGTGTTTCAAAATCAATGCCTTTTCCGTTGTTATTTTACAACTCAAGAACGGCTTTATTCGGACTATTTAGTAGATGGTTTTAAATGTGAAGTTTGTACAAATTCTTTAGTTTGATACTCTCATTTATTACATTATTTTTAACAAATGAATTCAATAAATGGTGAATTATTTTATTAATGGGGATTTTGCTGACAAAGTGAACTTTCTATCAGATGGTGATTGTGCTGACAAAGTGAACTTTCTATCAGATGGGGATTGTGCTGACAAAGTGAACTTTGTATGAGATGGGGATTGTGCTGTCAAATTGAATCTATTTTCAGTCTTGACTGTAAAAATATGTTGTTCTGTCGTTCATGCAGTCATTTCATTTTGTTATTTGTGCTGTCTCTCGCGGTGTTGTTGCTGTTCGCGAGCACTGAGCACAATCCACTTGCAGTACACACACACATATCCCCACTTGCAGTGCATGCACATCTCGTGGTACCTCTCTGCCGAGACGCAGCTGCACGCGTGCGGCGCGGTGCTGTGCGCTCTGCTCGCGACGCGCAAGCGGCTCGTGCTGTCTCTCGCGGTGTTGTTGCTGTTCGCGAGCACTGCGTTCGATGTGATCGCTACTTATACGGAGGATTTTGTGTGAGTTTCAAGAAAATTACCTATTTTATTTATTTAAATTCTTTGATGTAACAAAATGATCCATACTAATATTAAAAATGCGAAAGTAATTCTGTCTGTCTGTCTGTTACTCAATCACGCCTAAACTACTGAACCAATTTGCATGGAATTTGGTATGGAGATATTTTGATACCCGAGAAAGGACATAGGCTACCTTTTATTGCGAAATATGTAGGTACCACGCCCAACGACCGGGCGAGTTTATACGTTCTGTCCAATCTGCGCACGCGCGGCCTGTGGATAGAGAGCATAGCGTACGGGATGTGGGTGGGAATAGGTGGGTGGTTTACTTTAATCAGTCGTAAAAATTTCCAATTTTAGGAAGATTAGAAAAATGATTTTAACAATAGTTAGGGAAATTTCGATTGACAGAAAAATTACGATAAGTCAGGAAAAATTACTATAAGTCAGGAAAATTTCCATAAGTCGGGAAAATTTCGATATGCTGGAAAATTTTCATAAGAAAGGAAAATTTCTATACGTCAGGAAAATTTCTATAAGTCAGGTAAATTTCTATACGCCAGGAAAAATCCTTAAGTCGGGAAAATTTCTATAAGCTGGAAAATTTCTATAAGGAAAATTTCTATAAACAAGGAAAATTTCTATACGTGAGGAAAATTTCCCTTTGCCGCAAAATTATATAGATAAGGAAAATTTGTATGTCAGGAAAATTTCTATACGTCAGGAAAAATCCATAAGTCGGGAAAATTACGATAAGTCAGGAAAAATTTCTATGTCAGGAAAATTTCCATACGTCGGGAAAATTTCTATAAGCTGGAAAATTTCTATAAGCTAGGAAAATTTGTATAGATAAGGAAAATTTGTATAAGTCAGGAAAATGTTTATAAGCCA
>CAJQZN010035854.1:0-11294 GCA_907164685.1 Colias eurytheme | reverse complement strand
CAGGAAAATATATGAACATGACAAGCGCCGATAAGCGCTTATAAGTTTCAAGCTTTCTTTCTGAATACGCCCATACAGTATCAATCTTTTTAATCAAGAAAATCACATATGAATGAATGAATATAGGTTAGCCATTCGCCAGGAATGTGTGTCACATGCGGTAATACGAGATGTGGGCGTCCATCTTGGATTTTACAGTTCATTGGACCAATGGGAGAAAACGTGGCGCGGAGGCGGGCATGATTAGTGCTGCAGTTATAAACAATAGCTTAGTTCTTAAATTGGAAATTAAGAATTATATTTTATCCGTTCAAACTTCAATTATTGAATTAATCCTCCAAAGTTATCGAAAATCTCTGCATAACCAATTTACCTAATAAAGAAAAGAGTTCTGTCTCTATGCCAACAAATATTGAGCATAAACCAGGTGCTAAGGGAAAAAAAACATACCTATTTAAAATGTTTGTAATCCAATGATTTACATCTTTAATCAGTATGTTTATATATGTTGGTGTCTTATACCTTATCAAAATTAACATTTGAGCTTTTTATGCGGGAATAACAAAATACCTAACAGTATTTTGTCCTTGGAATCTTCCTACATTAGCATAACATTGACCTTTTCAGTGAAGAACGCTTTAATAGGTACCTGTACATGTAAATTGTATTTAGATCTACATGTTTACCTAACTGAAAATGTACAAGAAATATCAATGAACTAGTAAAGTAGGTAGGTACCTATCCGTGTAATTATTTAATATTTTTACAGCTTTAAAATTCAGCTTGGAAAACTAGGAACGGAAAATTCAACTGGGAATAATATTTTTAATAAATCATGTTGGTCAATGAGAAAAATAGTGTTATATAAATAACAACGTCAACTACCACTTTCTCTCAATAACCTTAACAAGGCCGTAGAACAGAAACCGCAATGTATATCGTTGTTTATAACACAATCTACTATCTATTATGCTATTATGAACATTTCAACGGCCTCCATTATTGCAATGTTTCAAATATTTTCCGTACATCGATCCTTTACACTGTATCAAGTGAATTTCGGTCAGTGTGAAGTCAGCATTTTATTTTGTGTCGATGTAAAAATCGCTGTGACGCGACTATCTCATCATCAATGATAATGCGCGGTTTGGCAACGTCGCATCACTCACCTGGCGGCGCTTACCTGCGCAGTGTCAACAGGGGGGCAAGCCAGTTGCGAGCGACAGTCGATCCTGCGATCCGACAGGCACGCTCGTGTCGACCTGTCTTTTATATTTTTATTTTACAAAATTAAGTAACAATCGCATAATACAACAAAGTTTACATTTGATATTATTGTAGAATCAGTGATTTAGTGACTTTTATCTGTGCTATCGCGCGCGTGCACGTAACTATTTGAAAATCGAATAAGTCGAGAACTATTCAGCCATCGAACTTCGGTGTGGATTTTTTGGGTTTGAACAATCGTGATATGAGTTTGCTGCAGATTTTCACATAGATCGGAAACGGCTTACGTAGACGAGTAGCGGTAAAACGCCGCCCGCGCCGCACGCAAGTTCTTGTTTTACATTGAGTAACCGTCAGGTTTCTAAAAAGTGCTTTCGACGCGTTCCGACTCAAACTTGAATGTGAATTTTGGACATTACCGAACGTCGCGAGGCCCTATAGTGCGGCGCGAACCTGTCGCTAGTCGATACGAGCGAATTCCGTTATTGCAATTAGTATGCAAGTGTGAACTGTAGCTGAGATATAGTGACTGTTAGTCGAAGTGGACTGTTGTGTGACGGTGGAAGCATTGCATGGCGCGATGATCAACGGGGGCTGGGTGTGCGCACTGCATGTGCGTACTGCGGGACTCGGGGGCGCCGCACTCGGTTCCGACGAGGAAGAGATCGTGTACCTGGCGTACATCGTCATTGACGTGCAAACCAATCAGGTAACACACCAATGTCAAAACAATGTTCTAAGCCCTAATACTGCAACTGAAAGCTAACCTGTTCTGAAAACCTGGTATGTTTGTAACGCTCTACCTTTGTAAAGGAATGCAAATAATATTAACCCGGAAACTAAAGGTCAACCGACGGTATCGATCTACATTGAATAGTTATTTAAGCATAAATTCTAAGCAATGTAATCATTACTAAGGAAAACTACTGGAGTAGGGCGAGAATAATTAACTAGTAATGTTAAATTATTTATGTTTTTAATGTTACTCCTTTTGTATTCCCAACCATTCTAAGTATGCTGTCCCGCTACGCTCCATAAAATACATACGTAATTATCCATTTGAAAAATTCATTTAATTGTGTAACTAAATACGATATGTTAAGAATATTTGAATCGCATTTTAATGACGTATCATGAACTTACCCATATTCGTTCAAAAAAATATTTTATTTGGAAAAAATACGCTCAAATGGATATTATCATCATTTACTAGATAGGTACCTATGCATTAGACACTAAGGAGCCATTATGCATTTATATTACTATTTTATTCATCGATTGCCAATCATAGCTAGAAAATTCGAATCATTTTATGTTTCTTGCAATTAATATTTAGCCAACAGACTACCTATGACAATATTGTTTTAGCGTGAACAATTTACACTTTAGTACCTACTATTATTATTCTGTTGTTAAGTGCGTTTGTTTTTTGAAAGAATGATAATCGATAGCATTCTTTTATCTACTACCATTTTATTACCTACCTGTTATTTACTCGAAATAGGGCCTTAGAATTACAAAAGAAAGCATTTATCTTCAACGTCATTGTTCTTTAATTCCTCGAGTTGACCGAGTTACATTTTGTCAGAGTAAATACTAAATTTATGCAAAATATAGCACCGGATATGCAAATACGCGTCCAAGTTGAGCAATAGATTGGATTCATGTCATCTAAATATCGTTTTTATTACATTTCCGCCGCGGCTTCGCTCGCCTTTTCAAAGAAAAACCCGCACAGTTCCCGTTCCCGTGGGATTTCTGGGATAAAACGTAACCTATGTTTTATTCTGTGTCATCAGCTACCTACATACCAAATTTCATTGTAATCGGTTCCGTAGTATTTGCGTGAAAGAGTAACAAACATCGATCCATCCTCACAAACTTTCGCATTTATAATATTAGTAGGATTACACATCTTGATCATCATCTAACATCTTATTGAATCCTCTCCTCTCAATGCCTCTTATTTCCAGTCAAATTACGCCGTGAATTGAATTGACTAGCAAATTCATATTAGTTAGGTACCTTTATGATCGCAATAACCAGCCATGGTTAATTATTATGGAATAAACATGAATTTGCCAGTCAGTTTTATTCACGGCGTAAACTGACTGGGAATAAGAGGTCATAATACGGCCCGTGTACAACGAACAAAACATTTTATAAGGCTTGTCAATACGCTTTGTAGAAGCAAATATTTACCGTGCATTTGAGAACGCAGCGGAGAATAAGATAAATCACGTTTGCGTAATCGACTTAGATAGCAGGTTGTCGTTTGTATTTTGTTTAAAATTAATGCCCGTACCTCATAATGAACCATTTGAATGTGGTAATAAATCAAATAGAACTAACATAATCTCATTGTTTATCGTAAAAAGAAGTAGTCATTAAATTAATTAATGTTATGTCATATTTCATTATCTCTCGTGAAGAGGTTAATTCGTTTAGACTAGTTTTTATGTGGTTGTCAAGAAAAACCAATCAAATTAGATTTTTTTTCGCAAGTAGGAACCTAAAAACTTAACTCAAAATTAGGAAGAAACAAAGGTTCATCTCGTGTTTAGAATAAACGTAAAGACGTGTAAAAGACACTCCCTTGTAATACGAATAATAATGCACTTTACGATACACAAGCTGAGATAAAACGTTATCACTTGATAACAGCGATTGTAGAGACAAAACAAGATTCTTGGCTAGCTTATTTAACTTATTTATTAAGATTATATATTATAAGATACATTTTTAACACGCGTTTATAGCTTCACCTGTATGTTTGTATCTAACCGACATGTATGTATGTAACAAGACTCCAGACTCGATTTTGTCCCATTTTAAACGGACAGATTTAATTCAAACTTTGTACACTTATCAAGGACTAGCTGTGCTCTGCGGTTTTACCCGCAGTGCTCCGCTCTTGTTGGTCTTAGCGTGATGATATATAGCCTATAGCCTTCCTCGATAAATGGGCTATCTAACACTGAAAGAATTTTGCAAATCGGACCAGTAGTTCCCGAGATTAGCGCGTTCAAACAAACAAACTCCTCAGCTTTATAATATTAGTATAGATTATTGTGCGTTTCGTAAATCAGTTAAAAGTGTTAAAACAGAGGAAATGTTAGAATTGCGTGTTTAATTCCCACACAGCAATCGTGGATATTATAAATGCTAAACTATCCGTCAACATAACAATGGTCGTTCTTTTTGCAATAGATTATTAATTGTCAGTTCATGTAAATTGAAAGACAAGGGTTTTCCATTGATTGATAACTCTAATGTATCTTGTATTGTTTAGACTTTAACCTTCTTATGGCTACTGGGTTTAAATTATTTTCTAAGGGCAATATTTTTACGTATTTTCCATTTAATACACGAAATTCTAATTTCGAATGCTAGTTACTGTTTCAATTTCATATAAATTATATTTTATAGCATATAAAAAAATAAATTATATTTTATGCTGTCTATAGGCCTCCATCATTTCGTTCCACTGACACATTTTTAAACGGCTTGGAAACTGTTGTCAAGAGTGTGAAACATGTTAAAAATATAGTTTTAATCGGTGATATGAATATAGACATCAAAACAGATTCTAGAGACAAAAATTCGGGTTCCTATCTAACTCTAACCTCTCAGCTAGGTTTATTGCCAGCTCATACCATACCTACAAGAGAATTAAATTGTTTGGATCATGTTCTTTTAGGCTCTCATTGTAATGCTCAAGTATTTATTATAAATTCTTTCATAACTGATCATAAACCGATTGTGCTCACAATGGACACCGATGCACGTGCTGTCAAACCTATGATCTCTGAAAATTCTGTAAATAGGACTGATTGGGAAGAGGTTTCTCGTGATCTAGATAAAATCGATTATACTACTGTCTTACAGGCTACGAACGCAAACACTGCTGCAAACATATTAGTACACCATTAAGGAAATTATCCAAGCTCACACTAAAAAAATTATTAGATCTAAGCGCAAAAAAATTCTTAAGCCCTGGATAACCCCGGGTATACTAAAATGTATCAAAAACCGCGATAAATTGCACATTAAATCTAAAAAACAGCCTAACAACGAAATTTTAAAGTTAACTTATACTAGATACAGATCATTTTGTAATAAATTGCTGAAAAATGTCAAAAAAACTTATGAGAAGTCTAAATTGCAAACATCCCTTAATAATCCAAAACTTTTGTGGCGGTCCATAAAAGAAATGGCTCAAATGAATATTAATAAAAATTCCCCAACACCTTTAATAAGCGGTAAAGATTCTCCAATAAATACATTAAATAATATTAATAGGTATTTTTCAAACATAGGCCGGAAATTAGCTGAAAATATTCCTGATTGCTCTAGTTCCCAGTCACAACATAAAAACGTAAATTTTCATCCACCCTGTAATTCATTTGTACTGCTACCTACTAGTGAATCCGAAATTTTATCAATAATAAATAATTTAAAAAATGATTCTGCTACTGGCTGGGATGGTATACCTACCCATTTAATCAAAATGAACAAAAATATTTTGGCTAAGCCACTAACTAAAATTTTCAACCTATCTATTGAAACTGGTAGTTTCCCTAACTATTTTAAGAAATCTCTCATAACCCCCGTATTTAAGGGCGGTGACAGGAACAGTGTCGAAAACTATAGACCTATATCAGTTTTACCAGTTTTCAGTAAAATTTTCGAGAAAATTATAAATAAGAGATTAATGAACTTTTTTACTATTAACAAGCTTATAGCTCAAAATCAATTTGGTTTTCAGGCGGATAAATCTACAGAGGGAGCAGTATTGGACTTAACTAATTATATAACCAATAGGCTAGATAAAAGAGAAAAATGTATAGGTATTTTCCTCGACTTAACCAAGGCTTTCGACACTGTTTCTGTTCCCATCCTTTTGTCTAAATTGGAAAGTTTTGGAATACGCGGGCTTGCACTTGATCTTTTTACTGATTATTTAACTGCCAGAACCCAAAGAATTAAAATAAATAATCTTGTGAGCACCGATATGCCTGTATTTTATGGCGTTCCGCAAGGCAGTGTACTCGGACCTAGTCTATTCTTAGCCTACATCAACGATCTGTGTCTTCTAAATTTAAACTATTGTAAAATAATTACATTCGCGGATGACACGGTCCTGCTTTTTAATGGTACAAGTTGGAGGCATGTTTTTCACAACGCGCAAAGTGGTTTTCAAATCATACTGGACTGGCTTCGTTGTAATAAGCTCACAATAAACCTTAAAAAAACTAAGTGTATTAACTTCAGTTTAAAAAATGATGTTTTGCCGATCGACCTCTCAATCAAAGCTCATACTTGTAATTATAACAACATAAGTTTATGTTCTTGTCATACAATTGAGATTGCTAATAATATTAAGTACCTAGGGGTTATTCTAGACTCCCGTCTGACGTGGCAATTGCATATCGATAATTTGTGTTCTCGTACTCGTAAACTGATCTGGACCTTTAAAAAACTACGACAGGTAGCTGAACTTAACCTACTTAAAACTGTTTATCTTTCTCTCTGTCAGAGTATACTTAGGTATTGTATTGTAGCTTGGGGTGGCACTCATAAAACTATTCTTCTACCTTTAGAGAGATGCCAGAGGTCAATACTTAAGGTGTCAGCTTTTAAGCCAGTTCGTTTTCCCACAAAGGATATATATAATTTATTCAATGTATTATCTATTAGACAACTCTATATATTAGACACTGTCCTTAAATTCCATAATCTAATAAACATTAATGTAAGTTTCTCTAACATAAACTTAACTCAGCGTTCAACTAGAGATGTAGTAAAACATCAAACTTTCAATACGACCTTTTTCCGTAGGCAATTTCTATATTTGGGACCACACTTATATAATGTAATAAATAAAGAGTTGAAAATATTTAATTTATCACGATATAAAAGTAAAAAAACTATAACTAAATGGCTGCTCTCAAAGGATTACTACTACACAGAAAATGTAATTATCTCTAAGACCCGCTGTTAACGTGAGAGTCTATATAAGTTATTCAAACGTAAACACATTCTACTCATGCTCTTCTACCATTACATGAACCCACACTCCTCCAATCATGCACACACGTAAGACATGTCACACACACACACACTCACACTCACACACTCATACACTCACAAACACACCCACAGACACAACTTTTACATTATATATATATATATTTTACTTTATTCTCTGTTTAAATTACGTCACTATATTTCTCAACTGTAACATGGAAGGACATCGGTACCCGTAATACAGACTATAGTCTAGTACGGGACCATCGTTTTTGTATATTTTGTAATTGTGGTTGTGAAATAAAGATATTTTTATTTTTTTATTTTTTTTTTATAGCAAGGTACTATGTAGTAGGTATGTACCTACGTCATTGCAGCAAAAACTTATGATTTATTAAGCAAAATAAACTATCAAAATTGTTCGGTCGTTCTATACAAAATAGCAATGATTACGCACATGATATTTTGTGAAATATTTTTACTGTTCTGTTGTTTTTGTTTAGATGGTTCAGTAAATAAACAAGTGATGTATTTCATTTAACATTACATAATATGGTGATTAACGTATTTAAACTTAACCAAATGGAGTTCACATAATAATCTTCTTACAAATACATACTACACAATGACAAACTAAATGAAATAGATCTGTTTTCATGCTCCCGATATAGTTTCAAATGTTCAATTAACCAATTATATGTATAAACCTTTTAACTTAGAATAAGTATCTACATGCTTAAATTAATGTTTTTTCTCCCGGTTTAATATTTCAGAAGTCTGTATTAGTTTTAAATATTTGGCTACCTTGCAACAGATAATAATTGTATTGTGTTTTTTTTTCTTTTACTTTTTCTATTATGTTCACTGTGAGACGTAGAGGAAACAATTGTTAATGTTATTATTGATTATGTCATTAATTTATGTATACGCCTTTAATTGTTTCTGTAAGATCTCCAAATAAATAAATAAATAAATAAATAAATACATACACAGAAAAGTTTACGACCTTTTTTCAGACCTTACCTTCTATCATAAAATTCGCTCAAGCTGTTTCAGAGGAGCTTGATAGCAAATAAACTAAAATATATTCAAACAAGATAAAGTCACATAATTGACATTATAAGAATCCTTATAATCCGAAATTAACTTTGATTAATGATAATACGTTGATAACATAATAATTATTCTTATGGTTTCGTAATTATTATTAGTTAATTATTCTCTGATCATCGTATTAACACATCAATATTAAATAAAAAAAATATCGATGAAGGCCAGAAGAAAGTTTGTAAAATAAAAGAAACTAGGTTTAACTTATATGACAAATGAACCTAAAACTTATTAAAAGTCGTCGTAAAAATTACAAATAAAATAAAATTATTATTTCATGTAAAAGTTCTCATGTGTTTACTGAATATAATATAATATTTAACTAGGTAAGTGAATACATTCATAATTATACGCAAACCTGGATACAAAATTATTTGTACAAGTATTTTACACCTTTTAGTCTTTTATGAAGGTTTTACAGTACGCTAATTGAATTCCAAACATATTATTAGTCTTATTAATTCTGAGCCTAAATTATTTCGAACCGTGAAATATAAAGGTCTTCCGATTTGTCACAAGTGCACACGACTTTATGTCGTATGCAATTACAATTAGAGTCACTATTGTGCGCTGTTATATGTCAAATTATGATTCGTGTTAGGAATCGTGCTAGATTTTAAACAGGTTTCTGTTGGGCTCACTCTTGAAACGCGCAGTACTTTTTTTATGATCTGTGCTATTTATATCGTACGATGCGATATCGATATACCTCTATATCAAACGATTTTTTATAAAGGTCGGTTTTCATTTCATCCGACCAAAACAATAATGTACTTGCTGATTGTGACGTAATAATACTGGTATTTTGTTATGTTATTTTAAATTATAATTTTGATTAGGTATACGTATTATGTAGCCTTCTTTTTGACAAAATAATAATTTAATCTTAAAATGTTTCGACATAACTAAATACGTTTTAATAACTAATATCTTGATAAGTATGTATTGTCTAAAAGGACGTCAATTTGTTCGATTTATTAACACATTTGCATGCTCACTTTGAATATCTGTCTATTGCACTATTATCGATAGATTCAATTCACTTAATTTTTTGTTGAATGGCAATTTATCCATATCTATTGGCTATAAAGCTATTAGTTTTACGAAGAACTATCCGTTATGTAGTCAGTCTGTAGAGAATAATATTATATTATACATTTTATGTAAGGGTGCTACGTATACATCATTGGAATCTTTACATCTTAGGTAATGAAATATGTAGTTTTATGCAATACGAGCACAGAATAGACTATAGAGTACCTATACATAATATTATATAGATTATAGACTATAATAAGGCATTTAACGTTACTGTATTGTAAAGCTGAATCGTAGATAAAACCGTGTCACCAAACACTTATATTATTTGCACTTACGTAAGAGATTCCTTGATTTACAAATTGCATGTGTACATGACAATACAAGGGCCCACTCTATATTTTTAAGTGTGTTTTCTTTATCTTGTCATACTCGAATGTTTTATTGTTATTTATTTACGTGTGATCGCTAATGGTAAATCTTAACAAAATAATTCGCTCAATATTTATAACAAAACCCTTGTATATTTAATAGAAAGGTTTACCTGATGTCAAAAATTAACAAAATATTTCTTAAATACGTAACTAAATACTTATTTATGTTTATTAATAATCCATTATAGATGGGTAGGTTTAATCATCATTTACGTTTGAGAACTTTAGATCAGTTCACTCGCTAAACTACCCAAAAGCAATAATCGTATCGTAGTCGTCGTAAATGTTAAAATAACAAATAGTTTGCGAGGTTTCATGTAATCAGTAGCTGTATGATCTAATTATAGTGGCTCAGCTCTAACTGGCAATCTTGCTATGAAACAAGACGTGTATTATAATGATGCATTTGAAAAAATATAGGTATAAATATCTATATGTACATTATACAGGTTTGCAACGAATGCGGATATGATTTTTATACGGAAGTTTGATCAAAATTGGACAAAATATCTGCATTATAATTTGATTTTAATGAGGTTTAATTAGGGTACTATTATTTGTCTTGTTGCTTGGGACAAGTAAAAAATTGGACGTCGATTAAAAAAAAAGTAATAACTATTTTTGCGTTAGGTAGGTACCACAGTAATGTTTGTAAACAATGCAAACGTTAACTTACAGACATTTTATTGCTGTAACTAAGTTGTTTATAGCATTAAGAATCCATACTTATATTATAAATGCGAAAGTTACTCTGTCTGTCTGTCTATTACTCAATCACGCCTAAACTACTGAACCAATTTGCATGAAATTTGGTATGGAGATATTTTGATACCCGAAATAGGACATACGTGCTGGCCACGGACAATTCGCTATAGCGAAAATTCGCGCGGCGCGACTGGCGGCGCGTCTTGCGAATGAATCAAATGTATGGAAATGTACTGGGCATGCCACGCGCAGCGGCGACCAGCGAGACGACCGGCGAATTTCCCCGAGCGAATCGCGCGGTACGACTAGTAGTCCATTGAATAAAAAGTTCTAGAGTGCGTGAGTTAGTAACGTAAGATGTTTCTTCGGAAACATGTCAAGAGTCCCTAGGTAATAAACATACTAAAACCCCGGGCCACTAGGAGGAGCCCCGGAGTGGGGGGAGGGGGGAAATGAGTCCATTTTTTCATTTTTCGCTTAAATCTCAAAAACGGTACATGTTAGAGAAAAACTTTCAAGGAAAAGTTGAAAGGCCATAGAATTATCTACAAGTTGTACCTAAATCATTTTTTCCTATATCCTACCGTTTCTGAGTTATACGCAGTAAAACATGATTTTGGCTCAAACAATTTCCACATCAATCGATCAAAAAATATTTCTTTCTTCCAAAAAACTCAAATGTGCAACTTGTGACCGGTACTGATAGATTGCTCTTAATTAGGTCTATAATTGGTAAAATAAACACATTCC
>CAJQZN010035853.1:0-15361 GCA_907164685.1 Colias eurytheme | reverse complement strand
AGAATATGGAGTGCTAATAATCAAAATTAGTGAACATTCTCCATTCGGTGAATAATTATAATTACGCTATAGAAGTGTTAAAAAGACGATATAAATAAAGCGTGTTTAAAATCCATTAAATAGCCATTAATTGCTTTATTATGATTTAGATATAGCTATATTATTATTTTAATACAGTGAATTTAGAACATAAGTTCCATTAAAAATATATCTGTAAAGCCCTATAACATATATGTAATTGCTTAATCACATTCATATTAAAATCCGCCTCACTCCATAACTCAATCTTCCTCAATGCCATAGCAGTATTAAACATTTTAAATTAGTTTAAAGATATCCAAAAAAACCTGACCAATTGTGCACCCAAAACCAATTTCAACGTCGATAGTGGATCGAAATCGGATTTTTAGAATGCGATGAATTTGACAAGTCACTATATTTTTTTTACTTAACAGATTATCTGTTCTCCTTACCCCACTCGATCAATCTTATCAAAGCAGCTTAACATACAGAAAGACTTATAACACAACAATTTGCCAAGCTATTTTCAACTTTAAGTTTAACAGATTGAGTAGATTTTTGAGTAGTGTGTCTAAATGATGATGCTCTATGTTATCCAAATGCGCCGGATCATCGTCGGATTCCGGGAAATTCGCCTCGCGTGAATACCTGCGTTTACAGGTAAACCTATGACCATACAAAGATTAGACACGAACGCTCGAAGAATATGTAATAAGATTACATGTGGAACGATAGCGAAACATGTTTGCGTAGTATAATTCAGTGAAAATTATGTTATCTAAATTAATAGTTTATTATACCTAATTAAAATTAGCTGTTGAATTAAGATACGGATAACTGTTATTAATTAATTTTCAAGAAAACTTAATTATCATATCATATCATGGTAGAGATTTATCAAGCAATATATCTACTTACGGATAAAAAATATCCACGTGCCTATATATTCTTACTACGCTATCGAGATTTTAGAGAATGATATTCGTCTATTTTCTCTACGTAAAGTGGGTTTTATTATAATTGAATTTTTAAAATATTATTATTCTTTATATGTATGTCTAATATGTTGAGTCTTGCATAATATTGTACCTTTTTACAAATGAAAAACAATCTCAAAAGAACCCAGTTTCTTAAAAAAAAATGTGTTGAAACGCGCAGTCTATAACCCCCAAGCTCTATGGCAATATGACTTGCTGTTTGCGAGATGTGACTGTTGATCCGTTCCCGACCTACCCCTAAGCAAACCTAGTGACCACGCGAATATCTCACCTTCATAATTATTTACGTTTTAAGGGATTAAAAGGGCTTCATTTCGTGGAACGGTAGGTAAATGTGCAATGTTTGTCTACCTATTCTATTTTATTAACCCTTTTATATAAACTAAAAGACTTTTAATAAAAGTGCTATGTGCATTGTTTTTAAGTTTAAATATCTGATCTTATATATATAGCTTTTGTTAAAAAATCTATGACTCTCGTCATTGTTTTAGCAATTAAACTCAAACTCAAACTCAAACATTTATTTATTCAATTAGACTTCTTCGAGAAGCACTTTTGAAATTATATACATATAAGGAATATCGATATTTTGACACCTGAAAATGTACACGAATATCATCGGCTCTACTAAATATAACATACGCTGCCGATACATTCTTTTTTCCATAATTATTTCGTCGAATTCGTCAATTCAGAGAATCTCCATTTTTGCTTCTACCATACTATTATATTATCTGTGCTACAGAATCCACGTACATAGGTATACAATGGCAGGTTCCACGTGTAAGCAAAGTACAACAATTACAAACGCTGTGTATTTGGTTAACGTGACGTAAATTACGTATCACGTTCCCGCCATAACTTGAGCGAATATAAAAGAAACAGCCATTCACCGTATCTTCATATCTGGAAATTATTCAGACTCGCATCTGCGTCTCGCTTTCGAAAATAAAGTTTCGTTTAAACGCCATTCGTATGGGAGATACGAATGAATCGTAATAAAGTGTATTAAACGTATTGCAAATAGAAAATGTTTTTCGTGGAACGCGACGCCAATATTATTTACGTAACGTCTCAGATAATACGAGATGGAATGAGTTTTTTTCAGTTCAGTGGCTTTTTAAACGATTTCTGTAAATTATTGAATTTCATTTCGCGTATTTGTCGTGTGCAAACACGTGTGGGATGATTTGTGTTTGGGCAATTTGTGTGAGGCAAATGTTTTTAAATATTGTATACGTTTCTTCGTTCTTTTACTAGGTAATGTACCAATTCGACAATTTCGAGAATAGGAGCGGCAGCTCAAGGCGCTACTGCATAAGTCTTAAATCTAATGCAAAACGCAGAAAAGCCTTAGATTTTTTAACAATTAAGGTTCTTGTAGTCCAATACGATCAAGTTGGTTAATTTTATTAAAATAAAACAGCCTAATTATTCGAGAAAAAGCTACTTTTTGCTACAAATACCAAACATGTTCTTTTACAAGCGAGGACGCGGGCTAAAAGCTTGTAAGTAATTAAATAAATGAAACACAGAAATAGATGACATTTACATATAAATTCTTTAATGATACCTTCTATAGAAGCTAGGTTAATCCCACAATCTTGAAAGGCTTCATCGCAGCTATGTTTAAAAGATTCTATGCGAATTTTTAGTCGCAAATTCTATTATAAACATGATAAAATAATTAACTATTATATACTAGCATTGCGCCCCAGCTTCGCATGGTATCATCTCATGAGAAAGCTTGTGGTTATTGTATGTGCTTCATGCGTGTGATGGTTGTACCTACCTAGTTTTAGGATAACTTTTGAATTTAGCTTCTTTCTTTTGATATATTTATTTTAAATATTTGATGTAAAAGGCTGAATAATGTGCGTGACCTGCTTAATTAATGCATTTAAATTGATACGAATAAGTTGTCCACCAAAATGTACAAACAAGGTACAAAGTACAAACCTTAAACATTTGTTTTGGTAAAAAAATATCATAAGTAATTTTGAGAAATATAGATGTGTCATGTGACTCATAGTTTTCTTCTACACTTTCTTTTCAATTCTGATTTGGTTTTTTATCCTGATATGAGTATGGTTGTTTGAGTTTCTGTCATTGAGTTTCTTTTTCTTCTTCGTCTTTAATTGTTTATAGTATACGTTAAAGGTTTAAGGGCCACTATGTTTTACTACTAATAAGAAAATTAATCATACATGATTTAATTTTCTTACTAGAAATATATAGATATATATTATATATGACAAAAGAATAACTCAAAAGTAAACTTAACTATAAATATTTTATATTCTGATTTGTACGCACCATAAAGCGTTTGACCACGTTTGACACACTTGTGACGTAGATCACATTCGCTGACGCGCACTTTCACACGTATCGTCTTTATTACAATATAGACTCTATTACAACCCAATTAAATGCATTTTTTATTAAATATATATTGTGAAAATGTAGGTTGTATCAACTTGATGTAAAATTAACATAAGCCGACGCCAATTTATGAACGGCTTAACATCGGCTCGTTGGTCTAGGGGTATGATTCTCGCTTTGGGTGCGAGAGGTCCCGGGTTCAAATCCCGGACGAGCCCTGTTCCACTTTTGGCATTTTTTTACAAAAATAAAAAATTTTGACCGTGATCTCTACATAAATTGTTCATTTAATTGAGATTTTTACTGATATAACATCCTGTTTGTTATCGTCTATAGATAAAATAATATTATGTTTAAAGCTAGTTTAAACACTTCATTTTTTAAATAAACTTCACTTACGGATATTATATGTAAAAGATTATCGAATTACATACTTATAAATTATAATTATGTAGATTGTAACTATAAAATAAATATATAATTATTTTTTTTATTTGATGTTAAAATAATTTTCATCATCACTAATCTAATATTGTAATATTCATACCCTGCACGGCTGCACTATATCAATACTAGGTATGACAAAAGTTTTTCAACATATGTACTTAGATTTTCACTTATAATACCACAAGAGCTTCAAAATTATCGGGTATTTTCCGATAGGTTCGTTGCAAACAAATGAAGGAGTCAAGTTTTTAGTCAAGGTTAAAAAATCTCGAGCGCGAAGCGCGAGTGATTTTTCCTGAAAAACTTGACGACTTTATTTGTTTGCAGGGAACCTTGAGGGAAATGCCAGATAATTTTGAAGCTCGTGTGGTATTCGGGAGATTATTTTTCCGTCCCAAATGTCGGCCAATAATTTCACAATTGAATTGAACCTGTCAGTTTGACGTCAACGACCAGAGAAAATTTTCAAAAAATTATCAGTATAATACCATGTAGGTTGTACCACGTGACGTCGAATGGTGCAATTCTATTGGTCGATATTTGGGTCGGAAAAATAATCTCTATTAAATAAGATAATTAATGAAGCTTTATCCCCACAATATTAGGCCAAAATTAAAATACATTTCCACCATCAAAGAACGTCTCAATACGAAACGATCTCAAAGGAAATATCAAATAATCTTCGCTGCATTAAAATATAAATATCGTAAGCAAATCATTAGCCGTCTCAGAGACTTCGTCTTCAATCGTGCAAAGGTTCGAGTATTATGTATTTTTTACTCCGCTTGTTAAGGAAAACGTAGTTCGAAGCTGATTGGGATGTTATCGATAATTTCGATTACCTATATTCATATAATTATATTTTATTTTATTAATATCTGCTTCTAATTAGGAGCAAAATATAGGTAGAATACCTATCTTCAAAATCAATTAATACAAATAAAAAAATATAGCTAGGTAGGTACTGTGTAAGATTTTGAATTGAGGTTTTTAACTCTATCAGAATTTCAGGATTATTGAGTCTTCTTGATCATCAAATGTGCACACTGACAAAACAAGAAGAAACAGACTGTTGCTGCACATTTGAGGATAATTGTTTTGTAAATTGCTTCCCATGTCCATTCAATGAAAACCCCTGACATTAACACATGCGATATTAATAGCAATTATATACAGCATCATCTTTCACCACCTCAAACGGCAATCCGCGGTTACAATTTCTCCAAAATTAGCGGACGTTCAATGCTCAAGCATTGAATTATAAACTTTTACATTCCACGTTTCGAGGGAAACGGAATCATCTTAATGCCAGTAATTATACGGATTCACCGAATTACTCGGCCATAAGTAAACAAACGGAATGTCCTATTTACAATCGTAAATTTCGCGAAACGGCGGACTGCCTCGGAAGTCGGAACTGTTTTTATACCCTCCTACTCGTGGGGTAGAAACGCTTAATAAATTTACAAGTTCTTTCGCTCTTAAGTACCGTGGCTATCGTAATGAATTAAACAAGTAGGTACACACTTTGTTCCATTTCCATAACCTAAATATGAATGTTTGCAGATGTCAAAAAATCACGCGAACAACTTGTGAACATCAAAAATCCAACAATGTAATATTTGTTTATCATTTATAAACATTCATATTTGTCACAATAATATTTTTTTTGTGAATTAAATAATTGTAAGTGATAACAATTTGTCCTACTTTTTTTCCTTTATAAAGTGTTGATGTGAATATTTCGTATCACTTGCCTGAAACGGTCCCTAACAACAATATAATATGTAGCCAAAAATAAACCGACAGTATGAATAAAATCTTATATGAAATGAGACATTAAAATACCTATAGACATAGACCATTATTGTTGAAACTTTTACCAAAAAAATTTGTAAAAGACCGAATGACCAACATTTTGTTTTCTAATGAAAAATAACATGTGTAGTATTAGGTGGTAGTTTCCAAAATACTATTCCTAAATACTTAAGTTTCCTTGAATAAAAAGAATTAAGTTCCAGCTTAATTTTAGCACAATTCATATAAAATTAAACTATTGCTTCAAAAATAAACGAATCCAGCATTAATTCTCATGGCTTCGTAGCCAAATGGCAGCGGGTTGGCCAGCTAATGAACGAAGATCCTCGCAGCTAAGGAATGGCGGAATTAAAAGTACATAAATGAACGACCGACGCTCCAAACTTGAAATTATAAAGCTCTGCTCTATTTCTGCGATCATAAATTAAGATGTATAATAATAAACGTAAGTATTACTGGTATAAGAGAGATAGTAATTCAGGGACAATGTAATATTATCCATGCTAATTTGGCATAGTGTAGAGGCGGGTTCGAATACGCGCATCGTGACAGAATTTTCTCTTTTCTTTAAAAATTTCTCGTACCTACCTACTAGTGTTGTGCTAGATTTTTGGAAAAAACAAACTTTATGTAGGTAATCTGCATACATGTACCTTTTTTTAAGTGGGGAAATCTTTCATAGATACCCACGGCCTCTGGTTTATGTCGGATTCGTACCGATCAAAACCCCACCTTGTTCCGTCAAGCCGCATCAACGACGGGGCCACGGCCACGGGTATAAGTAGAATTCGTCCGTGACCCCATCAGCGGCTGCCCGTCTCCAGGACAACAAATATAATAATTCTATAGCATAACTACAAATCATCATCTGCATAGTTAAATATATCTAATTAAACTCTTCAAAAAAGTTTCAAAAGTATAACGTCAGGAAAACCTGAGCACCTATGTATCTACCTAGTTTTTTCTAGGCAGAAACGTCATTAGTTTAAAGAACTTTCTACTCATATTTCACATATTTCATCACAACGATACATGTTCCTAAACAGTACAAAACTAGGTCATAATGGTCATACTGCTAATCAATCGATATAGGGATTGAGGCGACGCGCTTCTTCTTAATAAGTAATCAAGATAATATGTTATGCATTATAAATTATAATATGTATTTAATATGAGGAATTTTTGATATTATGTGTTTATATCTTCTTATATATAAAATTCTCGTGTCACAATATTAGTCTGCATACTCCTCCGATACGGGTGGACCGTGGACCGATTCTCATGAAATTTTCTGTGCATATCGGGTAAGTCTGAGAATCGGCCAACATCTATGTGTATTGATGGTTAGTTTATGATTCTTAGAGCATTATTTAATGCTCTAAGTATTATGGTATGACTTCGTTTAATTGTAGAGTTTATTAATAAATGTCATATTTAATATTTATTTTACAGTAAGTTTTTCCTATATTATATTACTTAATATGATATCCCTATATAATAAATGCTAACGCTAATCAAAATCTGATAAAGTTTCATATTATGTAGTACATATTCTAAAATATATAAAACTCAAAGGTGACTGATATAGTGATCTATCAACGCACAGCCCAAACCACTGGACGCATCGGGCTGAAATTTGGCATGCAGGTAGATGTTAGGACGTAGGCAACCGCTAAGAAAGGATGTTAGAAAATTCATTCCCTAAAGGGGTAAAATAGGGGATGAAAATTTATCTTTTCCACGCAGGCGAAGCTGCGGGCAACAGCTAGTTCTAAAATAAAGTTGTTCTATAAATTAGTTATTCAAGTAATTTTAAATTATAATGCAACTTTGAAACATAAACAGTTTCAACCACTTTGATTGACCGTTAAAAATATCGGAAATTGTATCTAGAGTTATTAGAGGTAGAAATGATGACGTGAAGCCTCAATGATATCCATTTGTTTTTTTGCTTCCTTTCACCACACGGCTCGTTGGTCTAGGGGTATGATTCTCGCTTTGGGTGCGAGAGGTCCCGGGTTCAAATCCCGGACGAGCCCGTACTCTCTTTTTTTTCAATTTTTTATTTCTGTTTCTTTATTTCAATATTATTCTAAAACTAGCGGTCCGCCCTGGCTTCGCCCGTGGTACATAATATTTACGTTTTCTCTACATAAGAACCATCCTTGTACTTCAAGGAATATAATAAAAAAAGAATTATCGAAATCGGTTCAGCCGTTCTCGAGTTATGCGCTTACCAACACATTTTGCGATTCATTTTTATATATAAGAAGATGTTAATATTAGATATTAGTCTTTACTCTAGCTATAACTATGCCACGAAAACATCGAGATAGTATGTGTACGTAGTACATATATCTCGATGCACGAAAACGGTTATTTTTACAAGAAAAAATATTACAAACGGGTACTTTGCAGAATGTAGTGTTTTGATTTAATGTAATTAACTTCTTTTTGAAATAATTTCTTCGTATTTAGGCTGAATTTTGACAAAAGCGTAATGCATAACAATTATTTCATTCATTGATTTCGCCGGGAAAGTCCAGATGAAAGTGAGGGCTTAGAAGCCTTTTGAAAGAAGTCATCTCCTTGATTGATGGGCCCTTGTAGATTTATTATGGTAATACTGTCACTGCCTGATCTATTAATGAATTTCACGAAATGCAAAAAAGTGTTTTTCATTAATTCAATTGTACACGTAAGCCACCACAATTTATAGATCCATTAAACAAATGTGATTGATTACTGAGGTTATTTTTAAAGAATGGATTTTACTTTAATAACATAATTTATTGATTTCATGGTATTAAATTAAATATAAATTATATTTTTTTTATTAATTTTAGCTAAATTACGTGGAGCACAATTTGCTTTTTAAAAATACCAGGCGCTAACAAAGTTGCTCAATACGGATCACAATATTGAATTAGGAACGAACATTCTCATTGTTTTACCTTAACCTGACTAACCGGTGACGTCGGCGCCGCATCCTGCCTTCAAAAACTCAATAAGTAACATTATTAGTAGAACAGTGGCACTTGATTGAATCAATACGTCAACCCTCGTGGCGCCCACCTGACAATTACCTCCTGCTTTCAAATCATTTTAACCCTTGCCCGTAGGAGATAAGTTTATTTTGAGCCGAGTGGCGTTGTCGTTCATTTAAGTGCTTCTTTTGTGACGACATTCCGCTGCTCCTGTCCCAATTAACTCTGGCTGGTTCAAAAATTAAGTTAAATACCCCCGACTTTGCGAATCGTGTTTGCTTATTGCCAATCGTCGTATAACTTCGTAAATTAAAACTCCGCCGGGACTGATGTAGTGAAGTTTTTATGACGAGACGTTTTTGTTTTATTTCTGTGTCGTCTGCGGAAATCAATACGCCTGAAGCTTAGTGGAATGTAAAGGAGGTTGCTGAAGCTTAGCGACGCAGCGCAGAAAGGCTTTGCTGTAAGCGTTGCGCTGATAAGGACACGAACACTATTTATATTTTATGCAATAGATGTATCGATCAGCTTCTATTTTTGTTCTGACTAAAAGTACCTTATCACCTCCCATTTCTCGATAAACGCCCCTATTCTCTGCAATAATCCAACAACCTGCTACTACTTCTAACATAATAAAGGTTGGTTGGATGTTTTTTTCATTTTTCGAGCAAAACAGTCTGATCGGATCTATGTATTTGAAATTTGGTACCAAGTTATGCATTGAGTATACTCATCAAATTGTGAAATTCTAGTTAGTGTAATTTGTACTCCTTATTCATTATGTTGTAGCTTTTATTTCAAGTAGGTATTAAAACCGATCTTGATAGAAAATCTCTATGTTAGAATTTAGCAACATAATAGGTTTAGGTATCGACAAGTTGCCATATATGCCGCAAGTAACCAAAACTAAGTTACACGTACAAGTATCCAAGTTGTAAAACTTAAGCTGAGCTCAAACTTGGCTTACTAACAGTAAGTAGAGACATATTTTACAGCGGCTCAACTACCTGCGCCTAAAACAATCAAACAGCTACTTAGGGATTGAGCAAACATGTTAGAACGGTTAGGTTTAACTAAATACAAGTGTGGCTTAAGTAAGATAAGTGTTCGTGTGTGAACGTGTGGCTTCAGTTGTTCATTTATGACAATGTTGTATAAAATACCAAGATTTTTGAGGATAAAAGGTAGTCCTAGATGCTCGAGCAAGCTTCCAGAAAATACGAAACAATATCTTTTAAATATCTATAGAAATCTTCGCCTATAGTTTTTGGATTAATAATTGATGATCCGAGTTTTCCCACGATCGTTAGGTATTGAATAACCATTTATTACACATTTTTCTATTTTCTTATTGCGCCTACGTTTTATCGGCTTTACACAAGTATTGTTCGATAATACTTGAATAAATTAGTAAACTAAACATCAATCTAGAGATTCGCATTAATAAGCTTATACAGAACATTAGGTCCGTGTTAAATTGCGTCCCCTTCCACCCCACAATTTATTTAAGAATGTTATGTAAATTTGAACACAAGTCTTTGATCGTCCGCATCAAAAGTCCGAGTAAAAAAACTTTCAACGAAGCGAAGAAAAAGCGTGAGGAGCTTAAGAAAAATAATGATTTAATCTTACTTTTCGCTGTCTCGCATATAAAAGACTAGAGTTGGGGGCGGCGGGGCGAGAATCGGTTTTAATCTTTGCTTTGTAAAGGTGATTATGAGGGATTATAGGTTGGAAAGTATGGCAGAAATTTCGCGGCTCAGGAGGCGGGCCCTCCGGTTCATTTATAGTATATTTTTTAGTCCCCAGGTGGGGTTGCGGTCGAGCGGCTGATACTTCTCAACTTTTCCTTAGTTCCACAAAGGAAAAGCTTTGCTTCGTTCAGTTTTACAGAGCCCAGTAGGCTTCCAGTTGGATGAGCTGTGGTCGCGCAACGTAATGCTCTGGTCAAAATGTTTTATAATCGATTTGTAAAAGAGATAATGCAAAAAAACGTTTTGAACCAAATGTATTGGTATTCAAATATCTTTATAGTCAAATAATAGTCTTTCTCTGATATTATGATGATTATTTACCGATTAGTCAACGAGTTTTCAATGATGTCATACACGCTGATAGTTAACTTCTCAACTAACTTCAACATATGTAGAAGTAATCTAACCCAATTAGGCAAGGTAATGTATCTATATGCGTTTTTTATTAATTATTACATTTGCAAAAGAAAACTAAGCCAGCATATTTCCTACTAGCAATTCATCTGAATCCCTATAAGGATGTGAACAATTTAAATACTCGCTGTTGATATAATATGACCATTTGTTTACCATAAGTAGTGCATATAATAATACCTGTTTTTATAGGTTTTACGTAATGAGATAAACAAGTGTGGGTTTGACGTAAAAGTAAAGGTAAGGTTCTGCTTAAACGTTCAATGTATTTACATACTTAATAGGGATAAATTGACGAAAATGGTGGGTGTCAATTTTCTCTGATAATATATCTTTACTTTTCTGTGCCAGACAGTCTGCGAAACTTACAAAATCACATACCTATATAACAGTTAAAAGTAAAAATAAAAGTCTTTGGAAATAGAAGTTATGTAATAAGGAGGGATGTCTTTTTGGCATAATATGGTCGGTAAGTAAACCTGGCATATCATCTATCAAGCAAGGTTTTGGCATAGTTGGCACCTATGCCAAAACCTAGCTTGTTTTTTTAAACCTAATTATCACAAAATCTTCATGATATTATAATGAATAAGTTCAGCGTATAAAAGAAGCCTATAAGGATTATTCTTATAATGAGAACGTAGACCATGACCTACGTATTACTACGTATTAGACGTATTACGCAGGTCATGGTATAGATACTATAGTAAATAACTTTAGATGTGTCTTGCTATTTTATTGATATTTATCGCCACGTGATCTATATAACTGAAAAGAAAAAAGAAAAATCTAGATTTCATATCAGGAAAATAGTTGCGAAAAATAACACGAACGGTTTCGCTATTTCCACATATAGTTAGTATGAAACGAACTTAATTATATTTGATCTCCGTGGGGTGGCGGGGAGGTCTCATCTCAATCGCAAATCGGCCATCTTGCGCCCCCGGGATCGACCCCCTCCCCCCTCGTCCATTATACTTTTTAAGCTCCAATCTCGTTCATTTAAACGGTTGGCTTTAGATGGCAATCGCATTTTTCCACTGCAGGTCACGTCTCGACCCGTCTCCCGGTACCGAGGCTTAAATCAACAAAAGAAAATAATAAGATTCGTTCAAATTAAAAGTGTAATGTCGCGAAAGTGCGCGGGCGGTCGGTAATCCCGGAGCGTTCTTCATTAGGCGGGCTTTCGGAGACCGCTGAGCATCTCCAAGAATTTTTCTTTATTCATAACGAGGATTAAGAGAAATGCAAATGAAGCGAGGCGTCGAGTTCACTTAGCTGTGTCAACAGTGTCGCCCGTCGACGACTGCTTTATATATTTTTGTTATTTACTCTTCAAATGTTTTGTGCAAATCATAGATATTGCATTGCAATTAAGTGCAAGTACTATGTTTAATAATTATAGATAGTAATAAGATTTATTGTTAGGAATAACATAAGTACCTAGATGTATTTATATCTGCTTATTTAGACCTTTAATTCTGGAAATAAAAGCTCGCCTATCTACTAGCAATAAGACACAATAAAGAAGATACATTGAAATAACAATTTTCATGAAAGTAAAAACAACATTACCTACAACTTAAACAAATTACCTAGGATCAAATTACAAACACGTGTTTTGAATTAGAGTTATATTAGAATAAACTTTATTGAAATAATTAATACACGGTAAGTTGGATATTCCAAGTAAATGACAAGACATGAACATAATTTGTATTATGTTTATTATGGAAAGCATTTGTATCGAACTACCGGTCCGTTTATTTGTTCATCCTGTCTTAACGTTTATATTCCTCGGTACTCCTTGTAGCTGGTCTCGAAGAAGTAGTGATGGGAAATATACGTATAAATATCGATAACTTATAACTAAAAAAGAAACATTTATTTCCTATCCTAGGCATGTATTTCTGTTTAAATGTGTTTATAACGATTGAAATCTTTTTTGTGAATATCAATGTGTGTATTTAATTATTAAGTACCTAATATTTTATCAATTTTCAGAAAACAACTCGTCGAGAACCTCTTGCCTTTACTACAGGCCTATCTACTACTAGATCTATCTACAAAGGGGTGACTCTACGAAATTTTTATTAATATTAGCAGCGGATATAATAATATGAATATTGAATACACATAATACATATACTAGAAATATACTTTATATTTTTCAATTCATACTTATCTTCTATAGGTACATATCCAATTTGATATTTTCTTTATTATACAACATACTAGCTTTCCGACCACGGTTTCGCCCGCGTAATCAAAGGAAATAAGCAGCCTACATTATTCCATAGCCTCCTATCTTCTGAAACAAAAATTATGCCATAAAATCGCTTCTTTACAACATAACAAATACTTTACAAGTAAGGAAAGAATGAAACATTATTAATTGATTTAGTTAATTCCATCATGACATCATATAATAATATATCAAAATCTAATTAAAGCATCGATAAACCAAGGAACATCCCTACGCAACTCAGCCGAGTGTATTTTTATTCGGAATTTATATCTAGCAACGAATCCCACATTATTGTCTCAGAGCATTTATTTTGTGATGGGCATTAAAACCAAAACCCCTTTTTCTCGAAGGCGATTTCATTTTAGCTGGGTTTAGAAAATTTAAGGCCAGTCTTATAAAGCTTTGATTTCGCGGCGCTCTAAAGAGCCGGGAATAATTAATTTATTCTGCTATTATTCTGATTCTCCTCCAGATAATAATGGAAAGATATTTCGTATTTGTTTTATCGCTCTTAGATGGAGTACAGTTTTATATTTTACTGGTAGGAATAAAGTGGGTTTAGTTATATTGATGCTATATTATTATGTAAATTGTGATTATAATTTACCTACTCCTACCACCGTGTACCGAGGTGTAAAGGTGTTACATTTGAGGATATATTGGAAAAAGTTTGTTTTAAGCTCTTCTTTATGAGTTGCAAATTCTACCTGTAGATATAGGAGAACAGTTAAATATAAATAATAATGAATGTTTTCTTTAAAATATTGCATAGATATACCTAGTAGCATACATCAACCCCTTTTTCACCCCGGGTTATAAAACTGAAGACATGAATAACGTTCAAAGTTTCCCATTCATTGATATTTTTTCTATATCTGTAGCATTGTTTCCATTGTATTGTTTCCAAATTCAGCACTTTTCCTTCATACGGATTTTCACTATCAACGACAACACGATATTTATATTTATTGTGTTTATGTTTTATTCGTATTATGTTATTTATATTTGAGAATTCTTAGGTAATCCATAAGTAGTTATCAACTACATTTTTTCTATAACTATTCCAAAATGTTTGTACAAATTGATAATCTTAAATAACAATCAACTTTAATATTTTCCTCAGAAGAAAGCAAAAAAAAAAGTTTATTTATTAAGTATGTATTATATTTAATATGATAAAAGCATATATTTCGTCAAGCACATAATATAAGAGCTTAGTAATGAGCCTGTATAAAGGTAAATAAACAGAGACTGCTCACATCGAATAATTTATTTACATTGACTAATGAAATTGATATATTTTTGCGTTTGCCGCCACTCGTGGGAATCAAAGCGAACGAACCGAGCTGCTGTGTTTGCACACTCGTTCATATCCAGCCATGAAATCGCCTAAATATCCCAAGGGTCAGATGTAGTGGAGATGGATCTTTTTTTATTATTTTAAATATTGTCTTTTATAGTGAATTAGTTGAGATGCGTATTATTGTTAAGTAGGTTTTTGAATGAAAATGTGACTCAAACTGTTTTTTTTATATTTAAATATTGAATAACGTGAAGTTTTATTTCATTATTTTATTTATACCTACTTAATTACTTACACTTGCTAAAGTTTCTACTTGATTATCGAATCTTATTCTAGAAATACTCTATTCATTATTTTTACTATGAAAATGTGCTACGAAAACATCCTTCTTTTGCATCCCATTAAATTTATAATTTTAGCTTGTACATATATGTAATACTATTTACCAAAAAGACTATATAATATTATGTTCTTGTTTCACGCCATATCTTTGTTTAAATGCAGTAATTTTAGATTGTCAAAATTAAAAAATAAAGCTATGTCCATATTATACAGCACTAGTATCCACAGCTTAATTTGATTAGCGACCACAAGCCGCAAAGTGCTCACTCGATGAGCAGACAGCAAACTTTACCAGAACTACTGATATCGCTGTTTTAATCTTAATTAGCCGTTTTAATTACATTTGAATATTGTTGTTTCGTTTGTTTTAAATACAATTTTATAGAATTAACGTTCAACAAGATGAAATAGAATTTACTGATGGATTAACTAACACATGATTAACCTACCTACATTTCTACAAAATACTTTTAGGTAATTCATGTACCTACTTAACCCTAGAAGCCTAATCTACGCCTGCGAGGCGTACAAGAATTCGAATATTGGATGTCTCTTTTTAACGGTTGAAGCTAGCGCGTCGTACTCTTTAGTTATCTCAATTCTCAGTGGCCGACGGGAGCTAGAGGACGGTGCCTGTATCGTTAAGG
>CAJQZN010035852.1:3888-15123 GCA_907164685.1 Colias eurytheme | reverse complement strand
GGGGTGATGCTCGGTGGCGCCGCCGCGAGGGATGTGGCCAGGCATTTCGTGCAACGGTGGAACGCTATTAAATTGGAGAAGGCTAGGTAATTATAAACACATTTAGTTATTTATTTGAACGTTTATTTCGGTATTTATAGAATAGAATAAGAATTTATTCGCAGTAAAAATCAAACACACAAACAAAAAAAATACACAGGAAAAATAACAGTTTACTACGAATAAGGAGGTGGAAACAATGACTAAAAGGCCTGTTGTAGCCACAAATGTCACACGAGTTGATACAACAAAATTTGTGATGACTATTTATCTATTTACTAGCTGTTCCCCGCAATTTCACCCGCATTGCTCCGCTCCTGTTGATCTTAGCGTGATGATATATTATAGCCTTATAGCCTTCCTCGATAAATGGGCTATCTAACACCGAAATGTTTTTTCAAATCGGACCAGTAGGTCCTGAGATTAGCACGTTCAAACAAACTCTTCAGCTTTATAATATTAGTATAGAGTCCACACTTCAGCATTTGTGGTGATAGGTGAGGTGATGCTGACCAGTGTAGTGTCAAATGAAACAATTAAGTAATTTGATAATAATTTGTTTATTGAATAAATTACAATAAATATGGATATGTGAGTGTTAAGACTTCACAATTATAATTGTGCTTCATTACTTTCATATGTTAGATTTCTAAAATGTTCCTCTGATGGCGTATCACATCTTAATGCAATTATCCTTAAATCTATAAATAGGTTAATAGTTATTATTTGTAATACTTTATAAATCTTCCTATCTTGTTGTATAATATAAATTATTGTATACAGGCAAAACAGCAATTACCCGTATCTTCTACCGAAAACCTACACGGATATAAAACCACTTCCTGACCTGTATGAACTTCTCAGCATCGATATCACCAATGTTTCTTGTCAAGTAAGTTTTTTGTGTAGTGTATTATTTAATTACATAAAGTATAATAAAATTAGGAGAAAGATATTATTTTAATGTTTCACTTTTCTATTTTACGAAATTCGTCACAAGACAGTAGTTTATACTAATTTCGTTGATCTGAGTCTTAAAGTAAATTATAAAAATTATTCTCTATAGTTTTTTTCCATCGGAACTAAAGAAAATAATAGTCTATTGTCACACAGTTTGTTGTATATAGATCACATACTGATACATGAAACTTAATGCTTAATTTTGGACCTGCAACTTTGTAGTCACGAATTCATTGAAGCACTTTTCCTTATGTTTCCAGTAACTCATATGATAAAGTACCAAAACATCTTTACACTAATACCAAAAATGATATAGTCTATGGTCTTTTACCTAGGTACTTCGCAGTGTTTCAAGTTGGTCCTGCGGCTTCCTAGACCCGGATACAGTGGAACAAAGTATACATGAAGCATATGTGGACACAATAACAAGGGCCCAACATTACATATACATTGAGAATCAGTTCTTCATAACACTGTCGAGGACCAATCCTATTGTTAGGAATCAGGTATATGTCATTTAATTTTTATTTATTTTTTAATATAGATTACTAAAGTTACCTCTAAAATATCATATAAATGCTCATTACAATCGTATTTTACGATAATAATTCGTATAAAATCACAAATACATACGTATTTACCTTCTCGATTTCGTGACTGTTTTAGATTTATAAAATACTAAATATTTTCATTCACTTTTTGATAAAAATGTGAATGGCGCTAACGATTTTTAGTTTCGAGCACGTTGATTCCATACTAAACGCTACCCCCTCACCCCTTACCTCAGTCGCGAATAGCTGAATTTTCGCTGATCGCCTAAGCCCCCTTAACAATTTTCTATACTTTTTGTATGAAATAATTCATTCCTGACCGTGGCTCGGCCGTCGGCGTTAAAATATCTATGGATAATGTTTCATTTTTTTCTCGACTGTGGCACGGTCTGTCCCCGATGTAGCGTGAATCATTCCCCCTTGACCACCGAGCGGCCCGATCGGGCCGCGACACAATAGATTTTCTATTGTGTCTGTGATTCCGGGGACTGAGGGGAGTGCTTTGAAACTATACATATTCATTGTGTTCTTTTTTAAGTGAAACTTCTTTATCGGGGTTGGAAAAAAATTTAGTGTAACATTTTTTCGTTACGCGCCATCTTGTTTTTATCCCTACCACGCGTGATTGGCGTATTTCTGTAAAGTTGCATATAGTAAATTATTTTTAAAAAAATAAGGTCATAAAGAAGTTTCACTTCTTAAGTGTGTACACTAGTACACGCACATATTTTTCATTTTAAGCCACTTTACGTTCTTATTTTCCTTTTCAGATCGGCGAAGCGCTCTTCAACCGTATAATGCGTGCGTTTCGAGCCAAGGAAATATTCCGCGTATACGTGGTGATGCCATTACTACCAGGCTTCGAGGGTGAAGTGGGTGCAGCTACCGGCACTTCGCTGCACGCAGTCACACATTGGAACTATCAGAGCATCTGCAGGTGAGGAATTTTATTTAAAACTAGCTGTGCCCAGTGGTTTCATCCGTATTGCTCCGCTCTTGTAGGTCTTAGCGTGATGATATATAGCCTAACTAGCTTACCGCCCGTGGCTTCGCCCGCTTTGTCTAAAACCTAATAAATTATATACTAAAACCTTCCTCATGAATCAGTCTATCTATTAAAAAAAACCGCATCAAAATCCGTTGCGTAGTTTTAAAGATTTAAGCATACAAAGGGACATAGGGACAGAGAAGCGACTTTGTTTTATACTATGTAGTGATAGTGATAATAGCCTTCCTCGATAAATGGGCCATCTAACACCGAAATAATTTTTCAAATCCGACCAGTAGTTTCTGAGATTAGCGCGTTCAAACAAACTCTTCAGCTATATAATATTAGTAGAGATATTGTAAAAGAAGTCTAATTGAATACATAAATGTTTGAGTTTAAGTTTACTCGAATACAATTTTTTTATTCCATGAACATGAGTTATAAAATCAAATAATGTTATAAAATCTTTTATTCCATGGGTACAATGATTGGACAATAATAATAGTCCAGCCATATTCCATCCTCATTG
This sequence comes from Colias eurytheme, assembly GCA_907164685.1. NCBI lineage: Eukaryota > Metazoa > Arthropoda > Insecta > Lepidoptera > Pieridae > Colias > Colias eurytheme. Next base: position 12,056 of record CAJQZN010035852.1, on the reverse strand, counting down.
TAGCGACCTTGTATAGTTTCGGTGGAATAAATGAAACAAGTGAAAACCACTTTATATTGAAGCCAATTACAAACTTCAACCCTCGACCTATCGATTTTTGTTTAAGTTTGAATTTGAATGAAATCTGAGAGGTTTGGCGTACTTTAGATACTGATTGAAAACAAATTCAACAGTTTTGTATTTAACATACTACTGACTCAATTACATCAAAATTTATTACATATAACTTCTGGACCATTCTAGGCTATAATCTATGGCACTGTACCACATACATACACGATAAACAATATATTCGCATATTCTTTAAGATTATTTATTAATATAAATATTTCTCGAACATTCCAGAAGTCGCGAGGCGATTCTTACCCGGCTGTACGAAGCGGGTCTCCCAGACCCGAGCGAGTACATAACGTTCCACGGTTTGCGCACACACACTATATTAGATGGAGAGCCTTTAACAGAATTAGTGTATGTGCACTCTAAATTATTGATCGCTGATGATCGATATATTATCTGTGGCAGCGCTAATATCAACGATCGGTCTATGATCGGGAAACGGGATTCGGAGATTGCTGTTATACTGCAGGTAAGGAAAATTGTGTGAATTTACGATGGTGGTTTTATAAGGTTTTCTTCTGTTTTTGTTTAATTGAATTGAGAAGTGTGATTTTGTGTGTAGCAGAATGTGTGTGTTTTTTCTGATATCCAATAATAAGATAACTCACAGACCCTGTCATAGACAAATTCAAAATGTAAAAGACCAAAATCCATACTAATATTATAAATGCGAAAGTAACTCTGTCTGTCTGTCTGTTACTCAATCACACCTTTACTACTGAACCAATTTGCATGAAATTTGGTATAGAGATATTTTGATAGCCGAGAAAGGACATAGGATGGGTTTTATCCCGGAAATCCCACGCGAACGGGAACTATGAGGGGTTTTTCTTTTTTCTGCGCGGGCGAAGCCGCGGGTGGAAAGCTAGTAGTGTATATTATGTTGTCATTACCCTACATGTGCAAGTGCTTCATAATTTACAACATAATAACTTCAGAACATAATTTTGCGTTTTATTTTATCTGGATTCTTATATATTTTGACATTTAAAATGGATTTATAATGATGCTGTTTCATTACGTGTCTAAAATATGACGTTTAAGAAAAATAAGAACATAAAATTTGAGATTAAAAACTTGTAATGAACGATATTGAATCACCATTCCGTCACCACTATATCTAATGCGTAAAAACAATACAAATCTATTTTAGAGGCAAGCTGTTTCTCCTAAACACAGGTTGCCCAGTAACCTAGCTAGGGAAACATTGGCTTGTATAAATTGTTTTATTAGACTTTTTATATTTATATATACTTTTACATGAATATTAATTGTATATTGTAATAAATTATAATTGTATGTATGTATGTTTAATAAATAAATTTGAATTTGAATTTGAAATTTCCAGGACGAAACCTTCGAAGACGGTATCATGAATGGTAAACCGTTCCCCGTGGGCAAAGTAGCTGGAGGGCTTAGAAAGAGGTTATTTAGAGAACATTTGGGCCTCATGGATGAAGACCCTAGTAGAGTGGGGGTCAATTTGGATGACCCGTGTGCGGAACAGTTCTATATTAATGTATGGAAGGGTACTTCGAAGCGGAACACTGATGTTTATGAAGAGGTCAGTTTTCAAAGATAATTTTGACGTGACAACGTCTTATAATTCGATAGAGCCGGCTGCACGCACAAAAAAACATGACTCATGCGGCGTTACCTCGCTCTGAGGCGTTCCATGTAAGGCTTGAAGTGCAAGCGAGAGCGCGGAACGAGCGACAAAGAAGTACAATCGGACGTTGTCACGTTCAACTATCGTCAGTAAACCGACTTTACAGACAACCAATTTTTTTTTTATAGGATTGTTAATAGTTAGTGTATTAGTGGGCTAAGTTAAGGATGGGCTTAGCACAATTGTTTTGTATTAATATTCTTAATTGTCTAAGAATTGATGCCTTGCTAGATATTATCTGTAGAAAATGCTTTCTGAAACTAAAGTATATCACTTAATTGTGTACTCCCACGATTTTAGACTTCTCGAAGAGGTCTTCGAAAAAAAATCTCGAATTTTATTGGCGTTAGAGTAACCAAAATATAGTGTTTTTTTTAATAGAATATGTAGGAAAAAAACACTCCTTATTCATTTATTAAACACTATGTAAGAAAAAAGTCATTCCTTTATTAATTTATTTAATATTATCTTTTTTCAGGTATTCCACACAATACCAACGGACTCAGTGCACACATTCGCAGAACTAAAGAAGTACCAAGAGGAGAACTCAGAAACGTTATGGCGTAAGGACCCGGTGCTTGCGAATCGGAAAATAGACCTTATACAAGGCCTTGTGGTCGACTTACCGTTGAATTTCCTTTGCAATGAAACGCTTACACCAAGAAATACGTCTATGGAAGGGATGATGCCTACTTCTTTGTGGACGTAGACTAGATAAAAAGAGGTTGATAAGAATTTATAGAGAAAAAGATTTAAATACGTAACCAATTAAAATGCTGTTAATTTTCAACCAATGGGGTTAAAGTAATTCTTATTGCGCTAAAAGCTTGTATGCTAAATAATTATGATAGGTTTTAATTAGTAGCCAATCAAAACGCTGTTATTGAATTTTTAACCAATGGTGTTAAAGTATTATACCGCTATTACATGATGGCTTTAAAACACATTTTACCAGAAAACTGAAATAGTGTTATTAGTTATATGTTGAAACATGAGGTGTCAAAATTAAAATTTTATGCTATGACTAATGTTTAACTAAGAATATTATATTATTAGTAAAAATACTTGCCTTATATAAAATTACCAAATTATTTAAGCGAGTCCTAATTTGCAAGCGAATTTCCAATACGTATTATTTATTTTTTAATTATATGAATAATTTTGTTATTAATATTCCTACCTTATAAATTATTTCAATCTAAACACCACTTTTTAATTCAATTTATAGTTAATTAATTTACGGATAATATAACTAACTTCTGTTTTAAGCTTTGAACACTTGCTTGTAAACTTAATAAATGCTATTTACCTAAACAGATTAATGTGACACTGCCTTTATTATTATAGTAAATTGCGTAACGTATGTAGTATAATGTAGGTAAGTAATATTTATATCAATCCTAAATAATATTTATAAGATCCAGTTTTCAATCCTTATCTTAATATATATAAATCTCGTGTCACAATGTTTGTCCTCAATGGACTCCTAAACCACTTAACCGATTATAATAAAATTCGCACACCATGTGCAGTTCTATCCAACTTGAGAGATAGGATAGGTTTTATCCCGGAAATCCCACGGGAAAGGGAAATATGCGGGGTTTTCTCTGAAAACGCGGGCGAAGCCGCGGGCGGAAAGCTAGTTACTTTATATTTTTTTTTATTTATTTACCTACACGTTTTTGTGTTACCAGTACCAATTCAAAACATTTTTATTTTTTAATTTCCTTTGTTTTGTAGGCCTTATAACGTAATATTTCTTAATAATTTTCTTTATGAGATCATGTAACTATGAGATTATATTTTTTTGATCCAGTGTATTTTTTTTTATTATTTGACATTATTTTTTACTATTAAGGATATAGATTTTTGTGATTTCTGCCCAGTACATTTTTATTGTAATTTGAAAACCTCAAATATATTTAAACAAAAAATATGTGAATCAGTATACAATGTAAAACTATTATATTTCGCCTATATGTAAACAATTCCATATTTTATCCAATCATACCACCGTACTCATACATTCCTGACTTTATTATATTTAACAGTATTAATTCTTTTAACAATGCCTCTTTAATATAATCCATACTAATATTATAAATGCGAAAGTAACTCTGTCTGTCTGTCTGTTACTCAATCACGCCTTAACTACTGAACCAATTTGCATGAAATTTGGTATAGAGATATTTTGATACCCGAGAAAGGACATAGGATAGGTTTTATCCCGGAAATCCTACGGGAACGGGTTTTTCTTTGAAAACGCGGGCGAAGCCGCGGGCGGAAAGCTAGTTATCTATATTTTTTATTTTTTCATATAAATGCAACGAAAAATTGTTTAACCTATTCTATAAATTTAATATTAATCTGAATACTACATCAACATTCTTATCTTTCTTCTCCTTAAAACTTATCTTGAGGTCTTAATTTCATTTTTAAATAAATAATCTCTAATTTTCTTCATATACAAAGTTCATTCCATTTTTTCAAGGCACATAATAGAATCAATAAAACGAATTTATTCGTAATACATGAATCAAATCATATGTTGTTTTACTTGTTAATTTTTTGCTTGTATCAATTTTCAACCGTATATCATGTTATAATATGTTTTAAATAGATTTATTCACACAAGCTCTATATTTTAGTATTAAAAATACTTTTTGTATAAAAATCCTACCTCCTTGTTGTTAAATTATAGTATTTTGTATATCTATTAGTAATGATTGATTCTTAATGTTGTATTAATTAAGTATTTTTGTATTACCCTTGGTGCCTCTGTATTTATACTAAGACTGATTTTACATAAAATCACGATTCTCTTCAATTTCAATCATATATATAAAAAAATATTTAAAACTATAGTAGTTACTAAAATATTTTAACGTAAGCAATGTTATTCCTAAATATACCTCGTTTTTGTTTGATTTTTTTATTATGTATACCTATATTATAATAATTTTAATAATATGTTTCATTATTAGTTTTAAGGGATGATTTTGTTGTAAGTAAATTAAAGATCTATTTTGACATAATATATTTATTTCTTGAATGTTGTGGTGCAATAAATAATTTATTTTTTATGAAGTTGTTTTATTTATCTGACCTTCTATGTATACATGTGGAGTGAAGACTGAAGATTTAACTACCTTAGCCGGCGACGGGTATTAGAGATAAACTACGATAACATGGCGCGCCCCTCCAAATTACTGTTTCAATGTGTGTAGTGACATCCTTACGAAGGAGTTTGTATGTAGTTGTACGTATTCGTCTATAGTACTTTACGTCCAGATTTGTTGGTCAACTAATCATAAGTTGCCGAGCGCCCAAGACAACGCACGTGTCGTTTTCATAGAATACGTCAGTGCAGCGCCATTACTAATAATAATGAGCGATTAGAGCGTGACTAGTCGAGCAACAAATCCGTGGATTTGTTTTTGTTTGACGGCCGTCTCATTACGCACACATGCGTTGTGAATCTTGGTGGTGCATTGTAAATACTTTCACAAATACTTTCAAACGTTTTGAATTTTGGAGGGGCGCGCCATGTTATCGTAGTTTATCTCTACAGTATTATCGATTCCTTTATAATTTAAATAATATTATAAAAGTGTATTTATATAGAGAATGAGTTGCCGTGTTCAGCCATGGTTCAGCCGAACCAAACCATACACAAAAAAGTAGGCAGTAGTTATACTATTATATTATCTGTGATCACTAATTTGGCAATTTCTATAAAACGAAAATGGTTGTAGACAGGAGGAACTACTTTTCTATATAATATGTACATAATATTATTAAGCTTTCCGAAAGCGACTTCGCCCGCGATACTAAAGATATCCCGCATTGTTACCATTCCCGTGGGATTCCCAGGATAAAACTGTCCTATGTCCTTTCTCAAGTCTCGAGCTGTATTCTGTACTTTTTTAGTTAAACCCGGACATACATACAGACAAACAGGCAAAAATTCTAAAAACTGTATTTTTGAATTCGACTTCGATTGTAGATCTTATAAAATATTCATCATTATTGCGTTTTGCCTTTCCTAAAATTTTATTATTTGTATGTACTTATGGAATTACATAATATTAGTAACTAGATTTCCGCCCGCGGCTTCGCCCGCGTTTTCAAAGGAAAACCCGCATAGTTCCCGTTCCCGTGGGATTTCCGGGATAAAATCTATCCTATGTGTTAATCCAAGTTACCCTCTATATGTGTGCTCAATTTCATTGTAATCGGTTCAGTAGTTTTTACGTGAAAGAGTAACAAACATCCATACAAACTTTCGCCTTTATAATAGTATTAAGATTAACTAATTAATATGGTAAAAGAAAGAAAAGCTTGTAAGTAAGTAAATACTATATGTAATCTCAAAATAAGTGTGTGTATAGGTACGTACAATAACTCAATTGTTAGTTTTAATTGAAACAGAAAGTCTATACTATCCTTTTTAAGGTGATTGCTACGGTTTGTTCCCAGCCAATGTCCCGCTAGATGGCGCTGAATTCTACATTTCTAGTTTGAGTTTTTGCGTAATTGGAAAACCTAGGAATAGTCATGGCGGTTACTGAATATTATATTTTATTGAAATATGTTATAGCATTGCCTTAAAATCCACCCAATTCGGTAAAATACCGGGTTTTAACATCTGTCATTGCATACAGGGTCGTTTACACACACAGACATATACAAAAATGATAAAGTTTTAACTCTAGATGGCGTGAATGTAAAGCGCGTCACACACGGTGAAGATACTATAATTACTAATTAGCTAAAAGACAACTCGACATACCGACTAAATAAGTTAATATTCATAAAAATGTATAGATGTCGCTGTTATAAAAAATATCTTCATTATGACTGTAAATAATCTTCAAAAACATTACGGCAGATGGAGCTGTTATAAAAATGGTGGGAATGGTTGTTTAGCAAACCATTTTTTTTTCAGAAGTTCGGTAATTTCAAAAATGGATTCGCTGCTGAAAACTAATGCAAATAATACAATGATCTATAATAATATGATTTATAGTTTATACCCAACGCCGCTAAAGAAGTTTTCACTTCAATAATGCCAATGCGTAGTAATAGATTTTTTTTTGAAGTGAAAACTTCTTTAGCGGCGTTGAGCACTTTTTCTGTAATGGGTATAAAATCTTAAACTCGCGTCAGGACACGTGACCTGATCGAAAAAGCTAAGACGGATGGATATCAAACATGCTCAACGTTAATAATCAAGTTTTCACTTCTGCCGGCACTCCCGGAGTGCAACCCGTCTTTTTTTTGGTTGGTTGGTTCTCTTTAACATGCTGTATTTTTGTATTAAGTATTTAAATAACCAATTTTTAAGTAAATGCACACATAGTAAATGTTATAACTTATAACTACCAAAATTGCTTTTTGAAGTGAAACTTCTTTAGGCGCGCTGAGAGTAAAATTTCAAGATCGCGTCATGGCAATACCGTCACGTCATGGATTAAGGCGACGATTTGGTATATTTGAATCTTGCCAAAGAAGTTTTACTTCTGACACATGTGCTCGGCACACATGCTTATTTTTTCAAATTTTGCCTTATTTGTATGGAACGGCTGGATCGATTTTGATAGGACTTTCACTGAAAGATGTTACCAAGTAAGAATCTAGATTAAAATATTTAACTTAGGCAGTAGCCTGAAAAGCATTTCAACATGCTTTTATAAGCTTCACCTGTATTTTTATATGTAACCATATGTAACCGACTCCTAGCCCCTAGGTATAAACTCGTTTTTGACCCGCTTTAAACGGACAGTCATAAGAGAATTAAGATTATTAATTCTTTAAATTAAAGCCTTTTTTCATCTTTTTTTTTATTATGTATTTATACTGATATTCCAAGAGGAATAGGAAAATTCATTAACGCGGGTGGCCGCGTGGGCTAGATAATAAAGGGAAACTTTAAATGTAGTTTTAAATAACGCATGACTAAAGTGACGGGAGTTAATGTGGCGGGAGGTAAAGTGACGGAAGCTAAAGTGACGGGAGGTAAAGTGACGCAAGTTAAAATGACAGGAGGTAAAGTTAAAGTGAAAGTTAAAGTCAAAATTATTTCGATTTAGGGAATAAATAGATACTTAAAGTCATTAAGATCAAGATAATAAAGGGAAACTTTAAATGTAGTTTAAAATAACGAATGTCAAAAGTGACGGGAGGTAAAGTGACGCGAGTTAAAGTTAAAGTGAAAATTAAAGTCAAAATTATTTCGTTTTAGGGAATAGATACTTATAGATAATAAAGGCAAACTATAAATGTAGTTTAAAATAACGAATGACAAAAGTGACGGGAAGTAAAGTGATGGAAGTTAAAGTGACGGGAGTTAATGTGACTGGAGGTAAAGTGACGGAAGCTA
>CAJQZN010035851.1:1414-11705 GCA_907164685.1 Colias eurytheme | reverse complement strand
TCTACCCCATACTTCAGAAAAATTAGACTCTATAGAAAACTATGTTATAAATTCCGTTAAGATTTTTCCATATAATAAAATGTTTATACTCACATATTTTACATTCCTGCAACAACAATCGTTCAATCGGCAACCCTAATCCAGCTAGATTCCCCAAACCAACGCTCATCACTGACAGCCCTGTGTTCGAACATTTGATGAACAATCCATCATCCGTCCCTTTCTCGCACACGCAGGGATACAGCAAGTGGCTTTCCGTCTCTTTCGGGCATGTGTACGCTGGTCCCGGGGGAATATATTCTGAATTTAGGATCGGAACTAAACAAGACAGGAATAGTAGTGTGACTATCATTTTGACCTGGTTGAAAAAAAATTAAAGATAAAAAATCACGAAGAAAAATACGCAACTGTAATACACAAAATATGGTGTACTCAATAAATTTTAAAGATAATAGTAACTATATATAATCATTTTTTCCAGTGATTGTTTAAAATTGCATTTGCATCAAATGAACATAGAGCTAGAACTAGAGCATGAGCATTCTTTCGTGATCTTTTAAGGCTTTGTCAGACAGGACGCGTACTTAGCGCGCGTCAGAGCGTTAACCCGCCAGCACTCGCGCCTCAAGAAATTACATCAAGACTCGCGTGTAGAGCATTTTGCTCACGTTTATGAATGTCAATAAATGCATGTTTTACCAAAAAATATGAATAAAAAAACATTTTATTCAATAAAATACACATTATTTATTCTACAAAATATATATTCAATGAGTTAACAATATTAATCTTTTTTATTTTAATTAACAATCATAGAAACTAATTTGCCAGTCTTGTAAGGCAGTCTTACGGAAAAAATTAGACAAAAAAAACTTTTCAAAAAAAAAACTTAACTAAATATAAATAACTAATCTTCGTCGTATACGCGAGCTTTACACATATCACATACTGTACGACTATGCTCGGTACATAAAAATTTTTGGCAGTAAATGCAGCTCTTTTTGGTCTTGCGATTTTTGCGTCTTGGGCAAACCGCGCAGATACCATTTGGTTTTTCTTCTTCTGGTAACTCAGATTCTGGTAAAAAACGTTTCAACACTTGCTGAAGAGGATATGAAATATTTTGGAAGGTGCTTCTTCTTTGGATATGTGGCTGTGTTAGTTGAAAAGCTAGTTGTTTCAAGTAGTCTCTGCGCGTGATGATTATACCCGTATTTTCTTTGTAAATGATTTGACTGTTGATTCCGGCTATGTTTAGGATCGTGAAAAATAATCTCAGCGGCCATCTACATGCCACTCTTGCCACAGAATACTCTTCTTTTAGTCGATCCACAACATCAACACCTCCTTCCGGTTTATTATAAAAGGTGATAATTTCTGGTTTCGCGGTAGTTCCAGTTGTTGGATCGATTCGGTCGTCGTTATGAAGTGTACTTATCATAAGAACATTTTTTTATTCTTCTTGTTTGGTACGTAAGACACCAGAACCTTGCTCTTATGAAAACCAAAGATACTACTAGGTTTTGGTCTAAAATAAAATAAAATTTGTTCATCCCTTCAATCACGATCCATCTATAATAGAAATTCATAATAGATTACTATTTCAGTAATGTAAAATCGTAATATTACATAAAAGTAGCAGTAAAACAGTCGCTAAGATGAAAAAAAATAAAGTCATGAGTAAAAAAAAGTACTTGCGTCGATACCCGCGCGATGAGTAAAACGCCGCCTGATGGTACACGGCGCAACAAACCACCTCGTCCAAGTGACTGGCGCACACTTTCGAGAAGTGAATTGCATACAGGGGTGGGGGACGGAACAAAACTCAGCTACCAAATGAACGATGTACGTACGAATAATTTTGACAAAATGGCGGGTGTTTTAAATTTACTGTGAGCAAAATGCTCATAGCGCGAGTGCTCGCGGGTTAAGTTGACGCCGCGATATGACGCTAAGATGTGTTCTACTACCATCGTAGAATACCGTCAAACAGAGCGCCGGCGCTAGCAGTACGCAACGCTCTGTCGCGGCGTTAGGACGCTTTAACGTCGGGTGTTGTATTTTTTTACAAATTTTATTTTAGCGTCGGCGTTAATAGGCGTAAAATAATAATAAAATACTGCATAATGACCGAAAATTTGATAGAATTGGTTAGAAAATATCCATGCTTATATAATACGAAGGATAGTTCATATAAACTATAAAGATATATCAATTAAGGCAAAATTGTGGGCACAAATCGGAGAAGAAATTAATGAAACTGGTAAGTAAAAAATTCTTCCGACTCCGGAGTTAATATCGCTGTACCTTGTTTTGTTCGTAAGTAATAATTATGTAAACAACATGCAGCTTTAATAATATCAATTACTGTGTCCTAACGCGCGCTAAAGCGTTCTGTTTGACGAAGCCTCGCGCGACGTTAAAACAGGACGCTGCAGCGCTACTACGCAGCGCTAAAATACGCGTCCTATCTGACAAAGCCTTTAGTGTAAACGAAAACTCGTATTCAGTGTTGTACACTATTAGAAAATTGCATAGAATATTTTCGAACGCACTAAAAAAAACATAATTATGCTCTACACCAAAACACAAATGCCTGTATATTTATAAGCACATAAAAAATAACATTTTATTAATCATAAGGGTACCTACATAGTACTAGTTTTGAAGTAAAAAAATTACAGCAATTTTGATTAAAGCTTAGAATAATGATAAATCCTTGATAATGACGAAGGTATGAAGTTTTACTATAAATAAAGAAAAATCATCTGAGACAGGTTTTAGCAATAAATTGGTCAAGGTATACTTTGTAAATAAATGATTCATGTTATGATTTGTCACAATCTAAAGTTACTTAGTTTAACTTAGTTTAACAAAAGTAAAATATTAAGCTATTGCATAGCTTCTATCGCGAGCCTTGAGCGCGGGGACCGAATCGAGAAATTCCGTAGCGAAAAAAACCTCACGCTCCCCACTCCGACGGGCGGAGGTGTGGCTTGAAGGCATGCTATGCAATAGCTTTACCGCGGCAGTCCCCGAGTGCCAAACGTATATGTATATACATATATATTTTTTTAATAGAATGAAGGTTTTGGTAAGTATATAATTTATTTGGTTTTAGACAATGCGGTACCAAAGGGAGAGTTATTGAATTAATAAATTAACAACAAAATTTTACAGGATATTAGTAAGATAGCATATTAATGATTTTTTAATAATTATACAAGACTAGCTGTGCTCTGCGGTTTTACCCGCATTGCTCCGTTCCTGTTGGTCTCAGCGAGATGATATATAGCCTATAGCCTTCCTCGATAAATGGGCTATTTAACACCGAAGGAATTTATCAAATCGGACTAGTAGTTCCCGAGATTAGCGCATTCAAACAAAACAAACTCTTCAGCTTTATAATATTAGTATAGATTATTGGTTAAGTTCTCATTATTATTATTAAAGATTATTATTTAATGAGATAAACAGTATAATTATAATGTCATTATTAACTAACTACATTATGTAAGGAAGCTTAAGTTAGAAGAAGCTTAAGTATAACAAAGGATTTGTTTAAGCATTACTCAACTGCAACAGAAAAAGAATTACGTAATTTCAGGGTATGTATGTCTGTATTTATTTTTCCTTAACAAATTTATATCTATACTAATATTATAAAGCTCAAGAGTTTGTTTGTTGGTTTGTTTGAACGCACTAATCTCAGGAACTACTGGTGCGATTTGAAAATTATTTCGGTGTTAGATAGCCCAATTCATCAAGGAAGGCTATAGGCTATAGTTAAAATTATATCATCACGTTAAGAACAATAGGAGAAACCGCGTGGTACAGCTAGTACTACATAAATAGCTTAATATAATATTTGTAATGTTATTTATAAATATGTATGCCCAAAGAATTGACTGCCTCCTTGGTATAGTGGTTGGCGCTTGAGCGTAGAACCGAGGGGTCCTGGGTTCGATTCCCGGTGGAGACGAAGAAAAAAAAAATGTCTCGGTCTGGCAGGACACAGAAGGCTGATCACCTACTTGTCCCTAAAGAAAATCGATCAGTGAAACAGATGTATGAATAATGCATCTGCCCCTTACCCCACTATGGGGACACGGGACTTCACTTATGCCCAAAGAATTGCCTTATGCCTTTATTTATCACTGCATAGTATAAAACAAAGTCGCTTTCTCTGTCCCTATATCCCTATGTATGCTTAAATCTTTAAAACTACGCAACGGATTTTGATACGGTTTTTTGTAATAGAACAAGGGATTCAAGAGGAAGGTTTTCGTATATAATTTATTACGTTTTGGACAAAGCGGGCGAAGCCGCGGGTGGTAAGCTAGTAAAATATATTTCCTAATTAATATAAATCATAAACCCATTAAAAAAATGGCAATCAAAACACATCAAGTCATTTTAAAGTTACATCATTCTCAAATTTACTTTCACCATTTTAATAGCTTCCATGATCACCTATAGATGATGATGTGTACAAACCAATCATATTATTTTTTAATTTTAATTATATTTTTTTTAACTTATTGTGCACATATTTGTAAAAGTTAAACAAAAAAATGCTTTTACTTTCATAAGTTAATTTGAAACAATAACATTATTTAGTAGGAATCTCCTAAAGTCGGATAAATGACCTTTCACATTATTTTGACAACGGAAAATCCAATATGTATTACCTATATGACTTTCCTTACGATGCAGTTACAAAATATTTGCGTATATAGGGAAAACCCCTATTTCTCCCACTATCAAGATCGTGCAAGTGACCTTGGGCTTTACCGAATAATATAAAAAAATTAAAAATATTTTATGTAACATAAATAAAGCTCGCAGGTAAATAACAAGTTGAAGGCTATACCACAGAATAGGAAGTATAAATCGAAAATATTATTATTACAAGGCTAAAAAACCTGTTTATATACTAGTATTATTTGAAATACCATTTGTCGCTATCCATGCAATTTACTAATGGCATTGCTTGTTAATTCCTAGATTCTATCACAAAGGAATAAATAATATTAAGTCATAATGCAAGTTTCTAACTTCGCATGTACTTGAAAAAACTTTCACTTCTGGTTTTTACGTAAAAATAAACTTACCAGTGGAAATCCTTTGACGTTTCGGTGGTTTTATAAATCTTTGAACTAATTTTATTATTTCTTAATCACCAGACATAATATTAATTCGTATTTTATTAATAATAATCAGATCACAAAACTAAATACCCCTCTCCATAGCTTCTATCAGATCACTGACAAATGACAAATTTTAAAACTTTGCAAGAAAACTTTTTTGACGCACACCGTCAATCACGAATTCGATGATTGTCAAATTTGACAGTGACACATGTCTATTTAAAAAAGTATCGAACAAATACAAGTCATTTTAGTCGTGAAAACCCTCCCCCTAAAAACGAAACGTATTTCATTCAATTTAAATCCAAAACTTATCAGAATATATTGAGAATTATAGTCTAGTTTATTTCACTAAAGATAAAGAATAACAGACGTTCTAAAATTAATAATTCACTTATATTTTATTTGAATTGAGACGTTTAATTAATAAACGCACAGTTTATAAATATGTACTTTAAACATTATTATATTTAATGAATATCAATCAACTTATAATTTGTCTTGTAATAAAATCTTAGTACATAATATACGTGTAAATATGATTTCGACTATAGAACGATTTTGTGCGCCTGATCTTTTATACCAGTATTCCGTGAATATCTCTGAGAAAAAAAGAAAGGGGCATTTGATTTATTATTTTGACTGTGATTTTGACTATTCAACAGAGTGAGTTTTTTTAGATTTTATCTCTTTATTTTGTTTTGGCATTGTTACTTTATTATCTACGTTATCATAAACTTTGCTATGACTTTTTCAGAAGTGACACTCTAAATAATATTTGATAACATTTTCTATACAATAATCAAACATATATTTAATTTATATAATATACACTAGATAGGAAATTATGTAAATTTTAATGATAAAGTTGTACTTAATATAAATAATTACAATCGCTTGAGAAATCGAAATGTCGCCGAAAAAGAAAATACGAAAACCGCCGCCAAAATTTCGTTGCGATGAGGTCCAAGGGGAGAGATTCCACGCGCCAACTGAGGAGGTTTTCCAGCATAACTGGTGGGAAGTCTTCTGTTTCCCATATATACTCTGTGGAAGACTTTGGGACTGCTTTGTAGCCCTCTGTTCAGGAACCAACCAATGTCTAGTATACTGGATGATGATACAATGGGTTGTTTGTAAAATAACGAGAATCACGACCCCAGATCCCATAATGTTCCCTTATTATTTTTACATGTTCTGCCAGGTTATACTACTCACTCTATTTTTTATTATGCTTTGGATTTGGTTCGGGAAAAGCATTATTATACCTTATTTTCATGCTTTTTATGTTGCTATCACTGAAGATGAAGACGCATCTGTGGGAAACACTTCAAGGTTATCATTTAGAAGATATTGCTTCAGGAAAAGTGAAATATTTGACAGCTCTATGGATAGTTCAGCTAATTTGAATTTCAATCATCATACATCGATGGTTACCTTTGTATTCCAATTATTTATGAACAATATCAATATTTAATAATTTGTTTCTACCTACTTTACGGTAAAAATGTTTATCAACAAAGTATTAAAAGTTTATTACAAAACTTAACTTTGTGATTATTGCAATGTGTTGGTATTACATATAGTAAAATTAAAATTTTAATGATTTAATTTATAGCTATTTTATTCGCATACGTGATTTTGATGATAGCTCTTGGTATAACATTGGGTTCACGGTTTTCCGTTTTTCAATTCTGCGTCAGTCGGAATTTAGACGTGATAGCGAAACGTCGCGCATAAAACAGATTAAATTAATAATCTGTGTACGACGGACGTCAGAAAAATGTCGGAAAGTGTGTCAAAGTAATTTTTATTTCACAATTTACGAATTCAACGATTTAATAACAGATTTAATCGCGCAATTTAAATCTGGTGTTTAAAACAGTTGTGACAAGTTGATAATATAGTTCGCTACCACATAATAATTCAGGAAAGTCAATTGGTAAGTGAACTATTTATGTGAGAATTTCACGTAACGCAGGAGAAATTTCAAATAAGAATTAAATTACAATACTAACACGAATACAAAGTGAAATATTTGAAAAATAAACTAAATCTAACCTAGTGCATGTATACGTTGATAAATTTGTTCAATTCCAATAAAATATTATAAATTTCAATATATCTAATAAAGTTGCGTGTTAATCAGTTATATTTTCATGATAAATGGCAATTGTATTGTTTTAATACTTCCGTTTATAAAAGTGAAATTCCTTTATACGTATGTAAACTTTCTATGTCATTCCACCAGTGTTGCCAACCGTACTATTTAAATCGTATTTATACGACCTTTTTGGCTTTGGTACGATGTACGATCGTAAATTCCTAATCGTACGCAAAATATACGATCTTTTCAAATATTAGAATAACATGGAAAAAAAAAATTCCGATTAATTTTATTTGTTGATATAAAAAAACAATAACAATCTTTTTGATTTGAACAAGCCTTAAACTTTTTTTTTATTCATAATGCACTCATCCAACCATTTTTAAACTTGAACGAGCATTAAACTTTTTTTCGAATGCGATCGAGTATTCAGTCACGTCAATCTAATGAAAACAAAAATTCGAAATAAATTAATGATAGATACAGTCACAAGTGAATGGAACTTTGTTGGCTGCACAACATTTTAAGGAATCAGGATCATGTATCGATTTCCAGCCATCCAGCCATCCATATTACTTGCTCTGTGATCCAGCGACATGTTGTGCAAATTAAATTTAAGTATACAAAAGAATAAATTCTTCGACTCTTGCATCTGATGTTGCGTGTATTGACTCTGATAGCGACTGATATTTTAATTTATATCCATACATGGCACTGCTGTGTAATATAATAATAATTAGTGATTTAATTATAATAGATAAATTTTATCTATCTAAATCTTTGTATTTCATTCTATTAAAAAGTACAATTACATTTCTTATTTAAATAATTTGCTGTAGTTTTATTGAATTTTTTAAAACGTACTATTTTTTTTCTAGAATTCTTGATAAAATACGATTTTCCCTAGTGTGTGATACGATCCTCTAGAAAATAAAGTTGGCAACACTGCATTCCACTCTCTCTTAGTGACCTTGATTTTTTGGCACCGATTTTTGAACGAAAGATGCGTGGCGTAATGATATAATATTTTTCTCATAACTTTTTTGTAGGATATACAAATAAATATACTATTTACTTATAGAAAGTGCGAAAAATAAATATATGTATACAAATTCCAATTGGAAATTAAAAAATCTGCATCGTTTTTATATCTCCTAACTGAAAATAATTCCAAACTCCAAAGACATAATTGTATGCTTTAAAAGTAGTTTAAAACAAAATAAAATGTTAAAGAAAGTATAAAATTCATAAAAAATATTATTCATTGCTTATGTATGGTTTTAAAACAGCAGGCAATATTAAATTTGTTAGGTGTTAGATGACAGTTTTGGTTTCATCGCATAGTTTATCATTTCATCATTATTAATTTTAGATATATTCAATATTCAATAGTAATTAAGTGTATGATATTTTTTATAGTAATAACAAAAAAAATGTCACTCTTTTATGGTAACTATGCTGTTAAGAAAACAAATTTTTGTTGTTGATTGTGTACATTATTAATATTTATTCTACTTATAGAAAGAAAGAATTGGTTTAAATATGATGATTATTTTCAAATTTCATCAGCTTGTGCGTGTCTATTGCAGCATTATTTCCATGAAAGTAAGCTAGACAATAAATATATATTTACTAGCTTACCGCCCGCGGCTTCGCCCGCTTTGTCTAAAACCAAATAAATTATATACTAAAACTCTTGAATCACTCATTCTATTAAAAACCACATCAAAATCCGTTGTGTAGTTTTAAAGATTTAAGCATACATAGGGACATAGGGACATAGAAAGCTACTTTGTTTTATACTATGTTGTGATTACAATTATTTATACTAGGTAAAGGTGTAGCTTTCTTAAAACTTTCCACCTTATAATTATGACTAGTTTCGCTCCGCGGCTTCACCCGCTTTGCTCCGCTCCTGTTAGTCTTAGCGTGGTGATATATAGCCTATAGCCTCCTCGATGAATGGGCTATCTAACACCAAAAGAATTTTTCAAATCCGACCAGTAGTTCCTGAAATTAGCGCGTTCAAACAACCAAACTCTTCAGCTTTATAATTTTAGTATAATCAATGATTTATATTGAGATTAGAGCGTTCAAACAACCAAACAAACTCTTCAGCTTTATAATTTTAGTATAATCAATGATCTATTAATTGAGCAATTATGGAGTTTCTTGCCGGTTCTTCTCCAAACATACTGCGTGGTAATTGTTAAAAATATGTTATGACGTATCAAAAGAGCTTCTAGAAGAAGTCTAATTGAATAAATAAATGTTTGAGTTTGTGTTAATAAGTCTAATTCAATACATTCGTTTTTTACACCTACAATTGCATGATAAATGAATATAAAAATTATCTTCGAACGATGTTAAATGCAATTAAATTCAAATTATGAAAATAATTGGAAAATGTTACTGTAATATTCATGTGACCCTTTTATGTGTTTAAAAAATGAATTGAGAATTATCATGTCGATGAAAGAGATAAAAAATTTTTTGTAGAAAAAAAAATTAATGTTTGAACGTGTTTTATCTGTGGATATTTAAATTGACATTATTTGAACAATGAACTATAGCGTTTCTTGCCAGCTTATTGTAGAAACTGCTTTCAAAACCGGTGATAATATATTATGACAGTTAAAAAGTGTTTCTGAATAAATAATATTTGGGTTTAGTTAAATAAATAAAATAAAAAAGACTTTTTTTTTGGCTTTTACAATAGCCTTGCCAGGGTACAGATACAGGTTAGGGATAATTTAATTTTGATTCACACCTAGTCCAAAGATTGCCATTGCGGTTTTTTGCAAGATTTGGTCCAATATTTGTGACAGCAATGGATTATTTAACACAAATGATTAATCAGTTTGAACTAGTTGTTCCTGAGATTAGCACACTCAAACAAACTAAGCCTTATTGATTACTAGATTTCCGCCCGCGGCTTCGCCCGCGTTTGCAAAGGAAAACCCGCATAGTTCCCGTTCCCGTGGGATTTCCGGGATAAAAACTATCCTATGTGTTAATCCAAGTTACCCTCTAT
>CAJQZN010035848.1:0-10925 GCA_907164685.1 Colias eurytheme | reverse complement strand
TTCCTTTGCAAACGCGGGCGAAGCCGCGGGCGGAAATCTAGTATTATCATTTATCATATATGTACACCGACACAAACAAAAACACAGGTATAAAGCTCACACACACAGGCAAGTTGGAATGTGTTCTAAGAAATATGATGGGCTCGCCATCTCATCTAAAAATTATTATTATACTTAGTGCCATTAAATTCTTGTGATTCGTATCAACAATAAATTTAAGACGAAATTTAGGGTCTGTTTCACAATATTAGAGATCTTACAATTCATGATTTATCCATTCATTATGAGTAATAGGAGAAAATTACTTTTGTAATCTAGCTCAAATCCCAATTGAGACATTTAAGAATTATTGTCTGGTAGATATAACATTTAAAATAAAATTAATTAATTTCTTTAGATCTCCTATTCTTTAATTTTCACATATTACTTATCTCCAATAGTGTGTGTATGTGAAGTGGATACCTTTCTATTGATAATTTTTGAATAAGTGAAGTAACTACGATTTTATACCCACGTATAATTTCAACTTTTAGATGACTAATAATTGTCTATAGACATGTTTATTTATCTATGTCAAATTAAAAATAGAAAACCGCAACAATTCTCCGATCCTCTTCTAAAATGCATTTTTATGGGTGGTTTATATGTAGGTTATACTTTTGTATGGTTTTGATAACTAATTTATTATAGTTTATAATCTTTATTACAAATAACAATAAACTTTGATATCATATTATCTGATTGGAATCCATAAAACACAAATATGACGTCATTCTATAGATTATCTGAGACACCAAGTGCCAAATATTTATTGTTACCATATTAGTAATTTTAAACACGACAGCATTCTTATCAGATAAAGTACTTTAATCGTGACTAAGAATAATCTTCCTAGCAACCTTGGTTCCGCGTTATATGACGTCCATTTTTATTTAAAGATAGATAGATTTTTCGCAACATTGCGACAACATTTGGTTTTTAGTGGAAATTCTTCATATCTATACTAATATTATAAAGCTGAACAGTTTGTTTGTTTGAACGCGCTAATCTCGGGAACTACTGGTTCGATTTGAAAAATTCTTTCGGTGTTAGATAGCCCATTTACCGAGGAAGGTTATAGGCTAAATATCATCACGCTACGACCAATAGGGGTGGAGCCACGTGGGTGAAATCGCGCGGAGCAGCTAGTTTTAAATAGGCAAAGGTAAGCATCGGTATACTACATATGAATAATGTCTTAATAGCTATAGCATATTATAGCTGATTGAATGAGATTGTAAGAAGTATAATTGCCTGAAAGTACCATAATTTAAGTAATATCAAATATGTAAAACTGAAAGCAATTCTAAAAACAGATGTAGAAAAATCCAAATGCGCCACGTATTTTTGCTAAGATATTATTATAACCAAAGTATTTTTTAAATATATAAAACGAAACCTTTTGTAAAATTATTATAATATATGTTTAATATTAGTAGGTACTTTAAAAATGTCACACGTGAATGTCAGTGGGTTACACAATTCTTGACCTCGTTAACCTAATTAAGGTGTCCGGATCTTATAATTATACTATTTCATAATTACTGTAATAGAAAATTTACATCACATTGTAGTTACTTTCTTTATCAATTATATTTAAATTATACATAGTTATTCTATAATCTAATGATAATAAATATAGAGTAGCATTTGAGTAAACATGTTCAAATAAATGTACAAAACGACGAACTTCCTTATATTCTCTTATTTGACCTATTTTTGAATAGGATTATAAATTTATAACCAAAAATGATAACGATTCATCGCCACTATCGTAAACATATTGCATAATATCAAAAAGGTGAGTAAGCAATGTATTTCGAATGACCTAAACATTTTTATCACTTCTACGCAAGCATTTCTTACTTACGAGATAGCATTACTTATATGCAATGTCCGGGTTTGTATTATCTCAAGCACTGTTTACTACATTATACGTATACATAGTACAAATCAAAGTCGCTTTCTGAATGTCCCTATGTGAATGATTAAATCATTTAAACTACGCAACCGATTTTAATGCGGTTTTTTTAAATAGACTAGAGATTTTTTAATAGAGTGTTTAAAGAGGAAGGTTTTAGTATATAATTTATTAGGCTTTAGACAAAGCGGACGAAGCCGCGGGCGGAAAGTTTGTATAATGTAAACTCTAAACATTTCTACACTGAGGAATGCTAAGGACGCGTCAAAGAAGTCAACATTCAAATCGTGTATAACTGGAACACTAACAATTACACTTGAACTAACAAACGCAGAGATGCCAAACAGATAGAATACCGTTACTATCTTTTGTCTAGACTGATCGACAGGGCATTCACTTTTGATCCCGTATACATTATTGCATCGTATATTCTAACACGTAATGAATATTGCTATTTGTGTCGTGTTCTTTTATTTACAACGGGGAATTTGTTATTTGCTGAAAGATAAATGATATTGAAATCTGGACCTTTTGGTTCAGTCAAGCGTGGTTAATTTGTTTACAAAGAGATGGATTAGTCTTCTTTTGATAGCTTGCTTTTTATCAATTTTGGAGCCTGGGACGACTCAATAGGTACGCTTGGTAATTAAATTCTTCAGTTGCGTTCTATTTATTTACTGATACAGCATAATATCACTTTGAGTAACTAAACCCTAGATATCATCAATCGATATGTGTCTATTAAAACTATTTAAGTATTTAGATAAGGGCGATAAGCAAAAATAATGACGATCATCATCCATGAATACCCACGCGTAAAAAAAATTTCTACACTGTCCATAAATGTTTTAGTAAAAACTATTAATATACTTAATTCACAAACTTTTAAGAATGCTTATTAATTAATTTTTCGCCTTATTTATACCTTACAATTCGAAAAGTTAACAAGATCCCGAGGAATAAATTAAGGGAATAAAACCTTAATTTTTTAAGCGTAAATTCCAAATTAAACAAACTTCCAGATAGGATAGGGAAAGTCGGCAGAACTTAGATGCGAAACAAGCAGAAACTTTGGCTCGTCAACGATATTATTTGATGACGACACGATTTTTAACCAGTTTCAAACTTCACAATTCGGCTGACTTTGTTACATTTCCCAATATCCCTTAGTAATGACATTTCTTGTAATTGGTTTATTATTTCCCGGTTAACTTTGACGTTAATTGTTGTACATTCTGGAAAGAATGTTTTAAAGTAACGTTATGAATAAAATGTCTAATAACTCTAGTAAAACCAACTGTTATAGTTATTAGATAAACGCAATATAGTTGAAAATGGTTTCGAAAAACCACCAGACATCGAGTCGGACCCAAACTGATCAACCAATGCAAAAGGAAAATATATCAACTTAAATATCTTTTAATTCGAACCTAAATCAAGGCATTTTACCTTACGCATAACAAAATGGCCACGAAATAGTGTTCAACATTAATTACTCCAAATGCCGTCACTTCAAACAAACGTATTCATTAAACAACCAGTTTTCGTAAAACAAACACACATTGTACGTTTAATTAAGAATCTTCTGCTTTATTAATTTGCTCTTCGTGTTTTATGTTTAACGCTTTGTTATATTTACGGTGCATGTGTATCTTTATTTATTTAGTTACATTTAATATACAGCTAAATCCGAGTTATTGCTAAATGCTAATGGCTTTTGTTGGGATGGTTTTATTTACTGTTATTTATTTACAAGCTGAGCTTATGATGTAGAGAATCATACTGTATACCTTTACTTATTTTTATCTCGAATAAATAAACTGTGTGTACCTATTAGGTACTGTAGGAATATCGCAAAACATATTTAGCCGTCCCTATCACATATTTCCATAATTTCGGAAGTGTTTAATTCAAATAGATAACAGTAGAAACGAATAAAACTAGTTAGTATTATACGCAGACCTCAACTTTGTATTGAAGTTGTATATTTTATGACCCGTTTCATACGCCAATTCTCATAAAGACTGTTGAAAGGTATAGTGGATTCAATATAGAATCTATCATAATTGTAGGTTTTCGATAACTAGACCTTTTTTACATCTTGCGCCACAGCATTACGCCTTATTAAATATATTTTACTTCTGTTACCATAAACCATAACATTTTATATCATTAGTCAATAATATTAAAAAACTCATACATCAACAGTATTTTCAAATCCCCGCTGACGGAACCGGGCTCTGTCGAAGTTAAACTACCGTGAGATATATCAGTGACCTGTCAGATACCTGGTTATTGATAGACCCAGAGGATTAACCCTTTAGTTCATAGTTGAGTGCTAAGTTACACGTCAGCCCCCTGGCTTGACGGAGATAAGATTTCGAACCGAATTTGAAACAAAGTTGTCCGTTCCAATCACAATCATAGGAACTGGTAAATTATTTCATTGCACATTATTTCAGTTAGCGTTAGTTAACTCAGGGACAAGTTTAAATTATTTAGGTATATAAATATGAAATACCTATAAATACAGATGTATTACACTGATCAACAATGATTTTGTTGACCTGGATGTGAAAGTGGTTTCGAATAATTTAATGCATATTATATATAAAACTATTAATGGTTTTGGTAGATTGGCTCTAGTTTTTTTTTTAATCCTAATTTTCTTATTAGACTCTAAAACGCAGCATGTAATAGAAGGTATATTTGTTTAACATCATTTATTTATTACAAAGTTTTACTTATTGTTTTGTTTTAGTATTTAATTAATTCAAATGGATATAAAAATAGAGAAAAATCATTAAAACTTATGAAATAGTACAAGGAAATAGATTTTTTATGCTTCTCTTCTTAGTTAATTTTGGGACAATAGTTTTGTTATGGACCATCAGTAATCTGCCATCATGTGACGATCCCATATACCCTGATACCTTTATTCCATAATTTTTACTTCTTTTTCGATCCGTTCTTCCTGTTTCACACAGAAATTTCGCAGATTTACTCGATATCTATCCAGAAGACTGTGGGGAAAGTGTAGCTTTATGTTCGTAATTGCTCATAAAATAATGAAGTTTTTTAACAACTGTTGTGCAATTTCTTTATAATTTGGTGTTTTAAATTTACCTTAAATTTACCAATACTATATCTCTCCATAATTTACATTCAGCATCAGTTATAAAATTTTGTTAAATTTCCATCTTTTATCAATTTTCGACCCGCCCGTCCTGTATGTAGGGCCGTCAGGTATTCTACTTATACTTCTAGATTCCCTCAAAGGCCTAAAGTCTCATATTTATTAATAATTCCTAATTAATTTGCTTTGTCTAATTAAATTAATAAAAACATCAAGGGAATTTCGTATACCTATCCACTTTGCTGACCAAGTGCTACTGGGTTTCTTCAACTCAACACAAACCGAACATTGTTGTTCATAAAAATGTTTTTTTTACAGAAATCATTTATTATTCTGATATTCTACAGCCAGTTTTATAGAATAGGGTTATGTCTGAGCGAATAAATGTGCAGAAAACGTAATTCACCAAAAAAATAAACACTTGTTATTAACCCATATTCTGAAGGGCCGTAAGAAAATTTAATATATGAAAATCCAAATTAAAAAAAAACTAGAGCCAATTAAATAATTTTAATGATTACATTCGCAAACTGGGTACTTGAATTATATAAATCTGTAGAAATATCCAGGGCAACAAAAAAAAATTGTTTTTTTGTTGAGCTGTGTTATATTTGATCTTTAGTATTATTGTCTCTATTTTGTTGAGAATGATGAAATGAAATATAGCTGATTTTGTTATATATAGAACGATTCACAAGCGATATGTGTTCGAGTATATTATGGCATTTCGCCCTTCAAAAATAAATTATCTACTTTCGTAATTTAGATTATTTAATTCCGTGTTCGACTTTATCACAAAGTAGGTACATATTTAATTTATTAATGTACATATTAATAATTATGCTAAACATGATATTGGAATTATCATTAATTTTACAAATACGTATTAGAAATGAAAATGATAATCGAGCTAATCTTTTCCATCGCATGAGGCATCCTTTATCAACAAATACCTATTTTGAAGCTAGAATTTGTTATAAAAACTAATAAGTTTTTCTAACAAATTCTTCTAGGATGAGAAATTTAAACCTCAATAAAAACAAAACAGAATTGTTTTTACTACAATATTTATAGCTCAGAAAAAAATGTCAATGATATTTCATTTGTTGGATTTGTCTCCGCACCGAGTAGCAATATTTAAATAAATATTAAACATCGAAAATTTGTACAAAAAAGTTACGAACAAAATAATGATGATCCGAAACGACGTGCCGGGTACGCTAGTTAAAAATAAAAATCCATTCAAAATACATGATAACAGTTAAACTTTTACGCATACCTAACAACCAAAAAGTTCCTTTGAATTTACACTTTCTTTACGCTTTATTTAGCGTTGAATTATTTATTAAGCCAAAAATTATTATGTATCTAGGTACAAAGCTACTTTTTAGCTGTAAACTGTCTCTGACTTACTGACTCTCAACTTCAACTAATCCCAAAAAAATATCACGAAACTATATTGAATTCAACACTTTCTATTGTATAAACAGTGCCAACTGCCAATGCAATATTAACGAAAACAATACCTATTTAAATTATACCTTGAATTGTTTACACAAAATGTAATAAAACTCCCGAAATTAAATTGCATACAATATAACAGCATTTAAATCAATACTTTAAACATAATTAATGTTTTTGTTTATTTAATCTACTTTGTTAAACATTATACTAAAATTAAACTAGGTAACTACCTACTACGTAGTTACGTACTGCGTAGTACCACAGTATTACCATTATTTAGTACTACGTAGTTTTATTCTACGTGTTAATAAAGATATTTAAAAAAAATTTAAAATAAACCTTTGCCGCCTACCTAAATGTACCTAAAATTAAATTTCGAAGAATCTATAACCATAAAGAATTGAAAATTTAAGTTCGTAGGTACCACAGTAGGTACCATCATCGCGATATGATATATGCGTAAACGACACATTAGTCATTACCACATAATATACGCATTGCGTATTATATTGTATAGTCAAGTCAAGGCACCTATTTCTTAATTATTTGGAATCCAATGTCGTAATCACGTTATCACGCGGGTTGAACCAAGGTCGAACTTGGAATTATCTAGTTGTTAATTAGACGATCGTTAGCGAAATAACTTCATTGAGACTTGGTTTTCGTTTGTAAATGGAAATAGTACTTTTGATTACAATGTTTGTTGTTATTACAGATAACAGATTTAAAAATGCATAAAACCAAATGCAAAAATATAGCGGTAGTAATTATATCACAAATCACAATTTTGCTTTATTATCTAAGTACCTACTTTAAATTTAAGTACCTACTTACTGTAAAACTCTTTCCTTAATAAAGGTGATGTTATTATGTATACCTACGTGACATCGTTTTTACTTTTTAACAACAAATTAGGTAAATTTATTTTCAAACAGAAGTTTCCATAAAAATAAAACGAGTCAGAGACGCGGCTTTTTACCAGTATTAAATAAATATAATATTAATTTCTCAGTAAAAGTATCTTAGCTTGTGTAAAGTTGAACAATTAGTAAAAATATTTATCGTTGTCCTTCAGGTGTCGAGTTATGTTAAATTAAAATATATTTATAGCTAGAAGGAAAGTAATAAATTCTGTCGCTAAATTGAAATGTAATTGCTAGAAAGACAATAACAAAGATACTAATTGAAATAAGAACATTCCAGAAAAAATTAGTTACGACACTTTTTAACAACAAACTAAAAGAAAAGCGAGCGTTTACCGAAAAGATTTTCATTTAAACTTGTTTACCACCGATTCGGAATGTTTATAAAACATTATGAATAGACAAATAAATAATAAGAGATATTCAATATCAATAATATTAAATCATGAGTAAATAAAAAAATACAAAAGCATATCTTCACATCCGTTCATACATAGGTAGTAACTAGTACATGTATAATGTGGTTCATACTTGCGTAGATTATAATAAGGTATCAGCATCGTAAGTCGTAACTCGTAACAAAGAGGTATGCGAAATGCGAATTTACCAAATGTAACATTATTTAAATGCAATTTAAAAATAAATGAGTACATACACTAACATTTAGGTATGAAATTCCAATTGCTCATTAATTTATTTCAAAATTCTAATTACTCTTTAAACTTATTCTCAAAATCTGCACTTTGAAAACACAAGCTAAAATTAATTAAATATAATTTATCCCTTGCCTCCTTGAATTTTGATATTTAACCTCTCCGTCCTTAATCACGTTTAATAAGAATCATGGAGCTGTTTATATCATTAAAGCCAAGTTTAACTCAAACAGTGCGTTAATTAATTTTGGGTTAAATCCTATTACGCATAAACATTACTTGTATAGGTAGATGACTATATTATATTTGAATAAGTTTCTTGCTAAATACTTTAGTTTCTACATGTTAAACTTGTATACAAATATTTGTTTATCCTACTGAATACAGCGAGTATGAAAAATCATAAGAGTCATTCTACAAACGAATGCTACATCTGTTGCATAACATTATACCTACATAATATGTGTTTTCATAATAATTTATACGTACCTATTGCTTTATTATATAAAAATAAAAACAATGATCACAAAAACAAAGATTTAGTGGATATAATTTAAAACATTTCTGACAAGCATTTCAATTCTCTCAAGTATAAAAAATACCATTAAAGTACGTACCACGTAACTAATCACAATTTTAGGTTTAATGCTAGGCGTTTCAATCTGGCTTCGCAACAATTTAGCGGTGATTTGTCGGCCTAAGCCTTAGAAATGTTTTCTTTATGGCCCTCGTAAAACTTTTTCATATCGCACGCCGAAGTCGAATTTAATTTTTATCCGAAATGGGTTATTACGGAAATAATACAAGCGGTATCTTATAATAATGTCTCCCTGGACTATCTCCATAGAGAAAAGCCAAGTGAGATATTTTTATAGTCTATAATTAAGTGCCAGAACCAAACAAAATGCAGTTTTAATTGCATCTCTCCTAACCTAGGAAACACGGACGACGAGAAGGACGGAAATTCCATTCCAACGATAGAACCTGAAAAATATCAAAACCGACATCAAATTTCCTGGGTTCTGAATTCGATGTTGTGAGTTTTGGCTTTGCGGAATTTTGCTTACAATAGTTTCTGCTGGCTTGTTCTGCAATAACTTAGTAATGATATCCAATACTCCTGTGATAAATAAAAAAAGATATCAAGTTCAAGTTAAAAACAGTCGCGAACCAAATGCCTACACAAAATAACATTTTTAACGAATTTGATACCCAATATTACTTGAAAATAACAGTACCCAATAACCCTCTATTAATTTATTAATAAATTATACCTACTTATCCACAATTAGATATTAATACGCCCTTTCCACCACTACCAAAATCAAATGTCAATACTAAAATAGTTAATGTAATTGCATTGTGTTAAATAGGTAGGTATTAATATATTTATTTTGCGGTGACATTTTGTGGTTTGGCTTTATCCGATTTCAGCTAAACAACATTGTCATAGTTAGTTATTAGCTTTTAATGTTTGAACGTTGCAAGTACTTTACAATAATTAAATCAATCGTATTCATTAAAGTTTCATACTCTCACTAATCCTAATAAATCGATAAAATGTTTGAAGCTCATAAATTCATAATACCTATGTCAATTGTAATAGGATTATGATTTATGAATAAATTACTAATGACAAAATGATAAAGGGAAGGCAAAAAGTACAAAATATTATGGGCCTTTGTAGATCGACGTTTCTCTGATCACTAATGACTTCAATTTTACATGTCAAGTGTTGAAGGTCGAAGTCCCTAAAAATAGACGAGTTTCACCAATACAATTTACAGTACTATGAAAAGATAAAAGCAACTGAATAGGTATGAAATACTCAGTCTTGTAGATGAATCCTTAAAATATTATGAGAACTAGGTATAGAAAACCAAATAGCCTGAGTCTAATGCTGTTTGGAATTAGATAGCAACCACAGTCCGTAACCTTCCTCAACTAGACTTACTTACAATGCCCATTACCTTAATACCTATGATTACATTTCAAAAGCAATTGAATACAAGATATATTACGTAATTTATATATTTAATACTTACTGGTGAAGGTCATTAAATTAAAATTCTTTGATTTTATCATGTTTATTGTCGTAGATATACTGCAAAACGGTATGTGCCTAATTAGGTATTTCATTAGGTACCTAGGTAGGTACCTAAAAATTTAATGTTTTTAGCAACTAATAATCTAATAAAATCAGAGACAGAGACCGTACCTATGTAAATCTATAACTTTAATAGGTATTATAAGTTACTAATGGTTGTAATTTTTTCCACAGCATGCCGACTACGATTAAAATTTTGAATACGGTCTAGTAACCGACACACACGTGAGTACATAGGAAATAAATACATATTTAGTTGGTTTTAAAGTGCTTCACTATCAAAATATGTTGCCAGTTGGGGGTAATTACAAATTAAAACTACAATCGGTTTAGTAGGTAATTTAAATTAGGTATTATGTACATTAATTAGAAATGGTTTGATCCGGTTAAGATAAACAAAATCAATATACAATTGTACCTAGTGTTATAAATATGATAAGCAATCCATTCACTGATACAAGACCTATTTCTTATTATTGATGCGATAATGAATACGAATGGCACATTTAAAATTAAAATCATCAATGCCGACCTTTGGAACCGAAAAAATCATCCATAATGAAGTATGTACATACTTACAGTTAAAATGCCGGTGACTTGAAAATCCAGTGATGATGTAAAACCAATTACAAAACTTTGTAAACACAAAATAAAAACACGCAGTATGTTTATATCACACTAG
>CAJQZN010035847.1:4218-16587 GCA_907164685.1 Colias eurytheme | reverse complement strand
TCCATTGGTACATTTACGGGCTTCGCCCGCGTTTTCAAAGAAAAACCAGCATAGTTCCCGTTCCCGTGGGATTTCCGGGATAAAACCTAGCCTATGTTACTCGTGGATAATGTAGCTTTCGAATGGTGAAAGAATTTTTAAAATCGGTCCAGTAGTTTATGAGCCTATTCATTACAATCAAACAAACAAACAAACAAAGCTTTCCTCTTTATAATATTAGTGTAGATATAGCCGGGCGGCCGGCTGGTACCGCCGCAAACGCTACGTCCCGCAATTTTTAAATCTGTAATATCTTCGAAAATATTCACTGAAATCCATGTGTAAAAGGCCATATAGATCTATATTAAATGAACAATGTATTCAAGGTCTTTAATTGGTTAAGGATTAACTAATGCTGTATTGGTTAAAATCGCTTCGAAAATTAGTCATTATTTGTCGTAAAAAGTAAATGATAAAAAAAGTTATTGTGGGTTATCCATAAGAGATAGACATATACCATCACGGACTTTTCTGTAGACCTTTTCAATGTAGTTAGTACATTATTTTGATAAAACTCGTAGGGTGCCTCCGTTTGCACTGTAAGTGGAAAAATTGTAATTATTTACGTAATCACATTAGAAACCTCAAAAATAACAGTAGGTACTTCTCCACTATTTAATGGATGTTATTATACATATAAACCTCCCAATTGAATCACTCTATCTATTTAAAAAAACCACATCAAAATCCGTTGCGTAGTTTCAAAGATTTAAAGAGACATAGGGACAGAGAAAGCGACTTTTTTTTATACCTACTATGTAGTGATGATGATAACAATATTAATTCATTAATCTTAATTCTTAATATATATACATAAATCTCGTGTCATAATGTTTGTCCTCAATGGACTCCTAAACCACTTAACCGATTATAATAAAATTCGCACACCATGTGCAGTTCGATTCAACTTGAGAGATAGGATAGTTTATACATGTAGGTACCACGGGCGAAGCCGGGGCGGACCGCTAGTATACCTACCTATATAAATTCATGCTAACTACTTTAGTTAAATTCAATACAAACTTAAACATGCGTGTGTGTGTGTTCACGTGTGTGTGTCGTGTGTGGTGTGGTGTGTGTGTGTTGTGTGTGTGTACGTGTGTACATCAATAATATTGAAACAAACTTTCTAGTTGTTTACAGATGATGGAATATTGGAAAACAATAACAATTCCTTAGACGATAATATAAATAATTCTGACAGTGTGAGGAAAGATGATGATGATGATGATTATGAAGATGGCTTTTTAAATTTAACAATGTAATTGTTTAACCTTCATTGATAAAGTTTTTATTCCATTCTTTTCAATGTATGGTAACTTTAATTTATTTTTCACTTTTATGTTTATTTTTTTTCATTTAAGCTTTTATTTATAAGAACAAGTGTAAATAATATTGTATTCTTGCAATTATTTCCTGTCGCATAGTTAAAATACACTAGCTGATGAGCTGCATGCTTCATTACTCTTTTTTATTTATACACATTATTTAATACTTAACAATCGAATTAGCGTCTGGCTAATTAATTTTAGATTATATTATGTTTGAAGAACATAATATGAAATTTACAGACATTCTAAAATAATTTGAATTTTTTATAAAAACGAAATAAAAAATTGCGTCTGGCACCTATTTAACAACGAAAAAAACGTCTTGCAATAAAAAAATTATGTCTAATGGATCTATCTAAAGGTAAAATATTAAAAATTACGCGTTAAAAAATGACTTTAAATTAAGGAAATTATCCTGTGCAGATGAGATGCGCACTAAAAAACGCAACCACTGCGACCAGCCAGACAGCCCGGACTCTAACCGAAATAGCAAGAGGAACAGTATATCAAAGAACCAACTATACTAAAATGCTCACTTGTCAACGTTGGTAGCTCCTATACGATTAATAGATAATACAAAATGAATACATAATTGTCAATTTCAATTAATACGAGTACATTAAAATTAAAAGCTATTTTTATGATTTTTTTTCAATAGGTCATAATAGTATAATCTATATTTTAATGTTATATTGCGTCAGTCTGTATTAAATAAAAATGTATAAACGCATTTTGCAATACTATAAATATAAAATATAAAAAATGCGTTATCTATAATACAGATTTAAAATACGTTTTTTGTAACATAGCAGTTCTATACATAAAGTATTTTTTTTTTTGCAAAATAATGTTTAAATCTAACTTAAAAACTAATAATAATTCTCTAATACTTGAATGTCACGTGAATTTAGTTATTTATTTTACGTTATTTTAATTGGTGGATATGTTTTCTACATTTGCCTTAAATTCGAAGTTTATTATATTTGAATAAGACATGGAATGCGTTTCTTGAATATTTTTATTTCAAATGTATGAAGAATTTTGTAATATTTTAATTAAACAAAATTATGTTAAGACGTTTTCATACGTTATACATCGATTAAGAACAAAAAAAGATTTACTAAGGGCTGATTTTTCAATCCTTGGATAATACTTATTCGTCGAATAACGTATTAAACTACCAATTCAAAAATGTATTCTTTGCCCGTCTTTGACAGTTTACGGGTGACATTTTAATATTATCGTGTAATACTTTATTGGGCAGATAAATTTTAATCATGGATTGAAAAATCGGCCCTAATTTTAACATGAAGTTATACTTCAACAAGAATTGCTTTTAAAAATTTTCTAGAAAACTCCATCCCCGTCTTACATCAAATATACTCTACGCGTTTTACATAATTTTATCATATATTTTAATACATTCGTATTTAAAAACAACTATTCAATAAAAGTTATCAACAATTCCTATAGTATTTGTTAAAGTTTCACTTACTTATATAAAATATATTGGAATGTTCCTATTTGTCCTGCAACTGCACATAGTTAGCGGGAAACAGGCCGTACTGGCCTTTACATAGACCTTGCCACCAACCTTCGTCGATCTGGAATACAAATTAATAAAATTTAATTATGTTTATAATAAACTAGGTTTCCGCCCGCGGCTTCGCCCGCGCAGTCAAAGAAAAACCCGCATAGTTCCCGTTCCCGTGGGATTTCCGGGATTGCGTCATTTTCCCGGGATAAAAAGTAGTCTATGTCCTTTCTCGGGTATCAAAATATCTCCATACCAAATTTCATGAAAATTGGTTCAGTAGTTTAGGCGTGATTGAGTAACAGACAGACAGACAGAGTTACTTTCGCATTTATAATATTAGTATGGATAATGCATTTTGAAAAACACTTTTAACAAAAGAAAGCTATTTCATTTCCAAGTGACAGGCAATTTTTTTTTTATTACTAGTTAACTTAAAAGTAGAAAGAGTGGACGCAGAGCAAATTATTATTTATCATTTTACGTTAATCTATACTGTACATATCATAATTCATAACTAAAATACAACATCCTGGGTAAAATTCATGTTTTCTTCTCTAGCTTCGCGCAGCCTGCATATTACACTTCGCTAATATGAGCATTTTGTCTATGAAAACATAATCTCACGTGCGGGTGGCAAAGTTGGGCGGGTTGCTAGTTGGGGGTGTACACAAAGAGTTTTGAGAATAGGCTATTTGACAAGGTTTTGAAAACTGTCTCAAATTATTAAGATACGTTTATAGAGCACACAAAACACATGTTTCTTAATTTTTTGTAGTTATTAATTGAGAAAATGGAAAATAAAAACATGATATTCAAATATGCCGCCAAAACACAATTTTGAAGAATATGGCGTCTCGCGACCATGGTGACGTCACAGCGGCGTAAACATCAACTTGCTCCTACTAGTACTTATTGTTCGTTTTTGTTTTAATTATAGTATAATTAAGTTAATCTGTTTAAAAACCAGAAAATGAGTTCTTATAGATAGTGTGTAATTCCTGGATGAAGAAATACAACTATTAAAATCCCTGACAAACTATTTATATGTGCTCCAAAAGATATAAAAATGCGTAGAAAGTGGTTGCAGTTAGCTCGCAGAAATCCAAGTGATATTAGATATATATCAATTAAAACAGTTATATTTTTTTGTGAAGACCACTTCGATGTAAGTATGGTGTTGAATACCTAGAAGGCAGTTCATTTTATTTGCAATACATAGTATAAATCGTCTCATTCTTACCTGCTTGAGGTTAGATAATGATATATTATATAAATTGATGATGACGTGTTTGTATTGATATTGAAAATAATCAATACAAACACGTCAATCCTATAAACTGGCTGAAATGAAAAACAAAAGGCATAACCTAAAAAATGTATACTTCATAATTATTGTGCTATTGTGATTCATGTTTGTAGGTAAATTTAACTAAAAAGGTAATGAATGACGACTGAAATATTCACTTACGTAGCTGTTTTCACATTTCTCAATTCAGGAGCGTAAAAATCTGGGTTGTTTTTAAAGAACATGCCAACCATTATAGCGTCCACATTAGGTAGATTTCTACTGTCTGCTTTTTCGAAATTTAGTTCCATGACAAACAAAAATAACATATAAAGAACAAAACTGATTACAGACACCTTGAATCACAAGAAATAAGAAATTAATTAATTAAGAAAAAAGAATTATTTACGCCACTGTGACGTCATGGCAGATGCAGCCAATCATGGATGTTTTCGGTCACGTGGTAATTTAAAAAAATATGATGTTTTTTCTCGACGATTTATAAATAAATAAGTTATTATTTATATCATTTATTAATTTAAATCGCTTCAAAAACCTTATATATATATATATATGGATTACACAAAAAAGTAATTTATTTTTTATACTGTCAAATAGCCTATTCATCTATTTGAAAAAAATTGCATCTGGAATTTTATAAGTATTTTTTACGTTCTCAGCGTATGCAAAACTATAACCTCCATTGAGCTTAGAATACCGACGTTGGGACAGCCTGCATAATCACCGAGACCTTACAAAAATGTCATATGAGATATCATAATTTTTTTTCTATCGCAAATAAATTTATACTCATTGAGTTACCATGTACTACGTACTAGAGAGGGCATTGCTACTAAACTATTTGTAACACGAGTTAGAGTCAATCGTCTATAAGTTATAACCATTTTTTTGTTACATTGATTGGTTTCAATTGATAATTTTATTCATAAGATAAACAATATTTATTTGTTACGTTGATTGGATTTAATTTATAAGTAATAAGAGGCAGAATATCTACAAAGTGCATGACTCACTAGCCGGCCCGCACCGCCGCGCTTGTTGCACACATTTTGTTCGTGGTGTCCTCTCTAGTAATAATACCTCAATGTTTATTATAATTGAGTACTTGCTAAGAGGCTTTTTGTGAATTTATTTTAGAGGCAAGCTGTTTCTCCTAAACACAGGTTGCCCAGTAACCTAGCTAGGGAAACATTGGCTTGTATAAATTGTTTTAGTATTTTATATTTATATACTTTTACATGAATATTAATTGTATATTGTAATTGTTTTTAAGTATGTTTAATAAATAAATTGGATTTGATTGATTTGATTGATTTATACTCTTCCACTTATTCGAGAAAGTTCTATATTCACTCACCATCACAATATTGGTGATAAGATCATCCGGAGCGAAGGTTATTTACTCAAATACACTCACCATCACAATATTGGTGATGAGATCGTCCGGATCGAATGAGATCTCATCGGGCGCGGCCGCCTGGTAGTCGTACAGCGCTCGGGCGATATACCCGTCCTCTTCCTCCGCTTCGTTGTCTCCCTCCCACCCCACGGGGGATACTACTATGGTTGGCTGACGGTGTATCTGGAATTATTGATTGGTATTAATAGGGAAATTATAGAGCGTAATAACGTAATTCCTCATTAAATTGCAAATCCTAATACCAATTGATACTGCTTTCCGAATGTTATGACGATTCAAAAGTGCTTGTAAAAGAAGTCTAATTGAATAAATAAATGTTCTAGTTTGAGTTTGATATGTACAATGAAAAATTTTCTGCTTTTGACATATTTAACCCGTGATGCGTCCTACGTACAGGCGGTTGCTCGTAACTCAAAATGGTACTGTAGCGTCCTGCGTACAACGCCTGTTCATAACGCGGCCAATGACTTTGAAGGTCACCTGTAGTTCTTACAAGTGAATGTTTCCAGTATAAAAAATATTTCTCTATGCCTTAAACATTTATAATTCGAATCGACACGACTCCGAGACAGGCAATAGAGACCAAAACCACAAAATAAAATAAAAAGTGAATCATTGATTGAGTTGCGTCATCGGCCATAGTTTGTGACATTTGTCTTGTTCAACGAATATTTGGATTGTGAATTATGCCGAGAGGAATAATTAGATGAGTGATAATTGAGACGTATATTACTGGAAATTTTACGTAGAATACGTTTATGATATTGGTTTTAGGGATATTTGAAGAATACTCAGTGAAAAAGTGTCTCAACTTTTCAGTGCGGAAGACGCAAAATGGCGCTTTTTTTCTTGTTTGTGAATAATGGAGATTTGTTATTATTCATAGTGAAATACGTTGTGTTAAATGTGTGAAAATATAAGTGAATGTATTTGGCAATCGTGTAGTGATATGAAAACGTGAATATGATCATTTGATGACTCAGCATTATCATGTAAGTGTTAGTATGTAAGCAATTAAAATTAAAACAAAAGAAAATCAATTTTTTATAATTTTATAGAAAAAATATATCGTCATGATTACATTTTTATGCTATAACTAGTTTCTTCCTCTTTCCAAAAATATATCATACATGGCATATAATTATAGAACAATAGGGTAAATAAAATTTTCAAACTCGGTAGTCATAAAAAAGCTAGATTTCGTGAACTCCCTTGACACTATCGGGATCGGTGCCGGCTGTGCGCCGGACGCGTAACGGGTTAACAGGCCTCGCAATCCTTTTAAAATTAATGTAATTAAAATATTATCAAACGTACCTAACACATTTCAATCATGAATACGCACTTACTCGCACACACAACTCACCACTCTTTAATAAGTTATTGTAAAATATATGTATAAACAATATTTGTACTCGTAATTGGCGTATATGCATGGATACAATTAGATTAAGTTAATAAATTTGTAAGCTGTGAAATTTTCATAAATAATTTCTTCTCGCTATTGCGTCGCCGAGTCGATCCGTTCGTTATAAAAAATACAAATACTTACACTTCAAAATGTATCAATCCCCTTCCCTAGTTCAATAATATTTTTACATTTTGCCGTTAAATAGGCGATCAAAATTTTTGACAAATGTAAATTTACAAATTAAGCAAAATTTACGAATTTTAGTATATACAACAGTAGTTAATTATTTTTTTTATATTACCTCTTCCTTTTCCGGTTCCCTGCTATCCCCTGTCAACGTCACATCCGGCAAGCTGGCCTTAACTTCCTCACTAGACGCTACCACATCTACTTGTTCACACGTCTTTGCTTGCATTTGCTGTTCTTGAACCACTGGCTCTTGCACTATCTTCTGTGGCTCTTGAGCTATCTTCTGTGGCTCTTGGACTATCTTCTGTGTCTGTTGGACTATCTTCTGTGTCTGTTGGACGATCTTCTGCGGCTCTTGGACTATCTTCTGTGTCGGCTGTGCTATCTTCTGTGGCGTACGAGGTATTAGTCGAGGTTGGTCAGGTTCTTCTATATCAGGATGCAACTCTTTCTCCTTCTCTAGACGTTCCTTTTCCTGTTAGAATTATGAGGAATTAAATAAATTGAGGGTATTTATTATGGATTATATATTAGATATTATTATATTTATATTGGATTAAGTTATGACGTCACATCTATAAATAACTAATATTATATTGGCTTGGTTACCACTAATTATAAAAGAAATCAATCTGTAATGAAATGAAATTATAACAGCTTAAAAAAACAAGTTAAGAAATCTAGACTCAAGATATTAATGGACTAAGTTTAGTTCAAATTACCTTTTCACTTAAATTCTTATCAGTTTTTTGCCTTTCCTGTCGTATCCTCTGCACCGATTGTAATGCTTCCTGAAAATTTAAAAAGGTATATTATTAAGAAAAAATTTCATCGTCACTAAGCACAATAAAAATGTTGAATTAGATTATAGTAGTAGTAGGCAACATTTGACAGTTCAACAAAATTCAACAACGTAACCTAGTAACGACGGCATAGTATAATATGTTATTTCGTTTTGTTAGAACTGCACATTTGTTTAACTTTTTTCAAGTACAATGGAGAATGTTCACTAATTTTAATTATTAGCACTCCATATTCTCTGTCGAAAATAAAAAATACTAGTGAAAAAATTACTTCGATACGTCAATTAGTTTCCGATTTAGAAGTAAAACAAGTTGTAAACGCCCGGTGATGGTGTGACGTCACACCACAACACGCTCAATCTGGCTCACTCAGTCCGCTAGCGATCGCGCGCCCGTGCCGTCGAAATTATAATTAAATACTTTTAAAAATGTCCAATCCAAATACCAGAAAATCATGTGTTGTTCCTAAATGTAAAAATACAACTACCAATTCGCCGGATAAGTTGTTTTTTATAGTTGCAAAGGACGTAAACAAAAAATGGTCAGGTGCAAAACCTTTGGTGTCAGAATTTTCCGTGTTCTTACATAGTACTACATAATATTATAATACTAGAGATCCGCCCCGGCTTCGCCCGTGGTACATATTTCGCAATAAAAGGTAGCCTATGTCCTTTCTCGGGTATCAAAATATCTCCATACCAAATTTCATGCAAATTGGTTCAGTAGTTTAGGCGTGATTGAGTAACAGACAGACAGACAGAGTTACTTTCGCATTTATAATATTAGTATGGATTTTGAGAACATTGCAGCTGTTTTGCGTTATCCTTTGTTTTCTATACAAGTTTTAATCTATACTAGACTGTGCTTCTGCTCTGCTCGTATGGGCTAAGTATAGGTAGAGAATTAGAGATAAACTACGATAACATGGCGCGCCCCTCCAAATTACTGTTTCAATGTGTGTAGTGACATCCTTACGAAGGAGTTTGTATGTAGTTGTACGTATTCGTCTTTAGTACTTTACGTCCAGATTTGTTGGTCAACTAATCATAAGTTGCCGAGCGCCCAAGACAACGCACGTGTCGTTTTCATAGAATACGTCAGTGCAGCGCCATTACTAATAATAATGAGCGATTAGAGCGTGACTAGTCGAGCAACAAATCCGTGGATTTGTTTTTGTTTGACGGCCGTCTCATTACGCACACATGCGTTGTGAATCTTGGTGGTGCATTGCAAATACTTTCACAAATTTCAAACGTTTTGAATTTTGGAGGGGCGCGCCATGTTATCGTAGTTTATCTCTAGATGGCTAGTAAGATTTTTTCTTGTTTTAAGTTGAGAATGTTATGGAGAACTACACATTCCACATAAATTCAAATGTCAACAGGAAAATGAAGATAAACCTCAGAGATCAGCAGTGCAAAAACGCAATCGTATAGAATATTTTGAGAAACTAATAAAGATGAAACTTTGGCATGACTGTTATTTTATTAAACGAATAATAATTACTATTATTGGACTATTAACGAAATTCGCGGACGAAAACCCATCAAAATACTGCGCAATTGCTATAACACCTACTACATTTTTTTTTTTTTGTGTGGTGTCTCTCAATGTTAGCCAGAAGGGCTTCTACATTTTAACGCGGATGCGGGGGTGAACTGAAGGTTCACCCTGGTAGCGACATGCACAAGGGCGTCCCCCCTTGACGGGGACCACGAACCTCGGCTTGAGCTGTCGCTTGAGTGGAGGAGGCCAGAAGGGCCCTAATCGGACGGGAACACCTACTACAGCGCTGCCGACTTGATACTAAGCGCGGGGGTGCGGCCGCGCGGCGCGTTGTGACGTGACGTCACAAGCGGTCACGTGACTATTAGCGGGACTCGATATTTTTCGAAACTTTGAATGCGTATAAAATCAAAACTACTTGGTATTTTTGACTACGACAAAAACTAGTGTATTTGTATACATACAGGCTTTACTGAGACACAATTTCAAGGGATTTGGCATACCTAGTAACATTCTTCATTACATATTTATAATAATATTGACCGATACGAGTAATTTTAATATTTCAAGTCCGATTGACATAATATGTTTCAAGTCCCTATCGATTAATTCACTTTAATCGATGTTTTAAGGCAGGTTACCTCCCTACGAAGATAAAATTGTACGAAGATAAAATTATTTAATAAATAATGGTTTTGATTTGAAGTAAAAAAAATTAAAGTTTCTTCAACAAATTCCTGTGCATTCGTTTAGCTAAATCTATTACAGAATGGTCAGACCGATATGACTTAGTTTGATCTTTAAACGGTGAGAAATACACAGATAATAACGGAATATACTTTTTTATATGTGATACCAAGTCATCTAGTAAATAAATCATTTTATATCAAAAAGTTCGTGTCGCTTTGTTTGTCCGCGATGGACTCCAAAACTACTGAACTGATTTTAAATTTGATTTGCAACCCGTCTGCAGATTGATTTAACTTGAAAGATAGGATAGTTACATCGCAGTATATAGTCGCAAAATTATTTGTTGGTCTATTATTTGACAGTCACAATTATTATCTGTTAGCTCTAAACCATTCTTATATATGGCGACATCTGTTTGGACTGGATTGAGTAATTGTGCAATAGATGGCGCTATTTAATAATTAATAAGAACTTTTTACGCATTTGACTGTTCATATTCGTAACTACGACAGGTAGTCTTTCCGGTCAGCCAATAAATAAAAAAATCATCATTTTATTTACCTGTTCCTTTTCCTTAGCCATGTTTTCAAATTTATCTCTTATAGACGATGGTTTAGCGGCGCCAATGTCAGGTTTCTGCTTAGTATAGTTCGTTCCAACTTTTTGCACCTCATCGAACGCGTGCGCACACTTGTCAACTCTATCTGTTTCCACGCCGAATTTACCGCCGAAACCCTGGGAAATTAGATAAATAATTATTTAACGGGCGATTTTTAAATCCTTGGTTAAAACTGATTCATCGAATAACGTATTATACTACCATTTCAAAAATATATGACCACCACGTATATGACAGTTTACAGGTGACATTTTAAAATGTTCGTGTAAATCTTTATTGGACGGATAAATTTTAACCAAGGATTGAAAAATCGGCCCTTAGTTTACAAACTCAAACTCCAACATTTATTTATTCAATTAGACTTCTTTTAGAAGCACTTTTGAATCGTCATTACATATTTTTTTTAACATTTACCACCGATTCGGAAAGCAGAAAAAGCATAAAAATACCTAATAAACTTATTGTATAACATAAGCAAACTAAAAGCAGAGAAGTGGTTTATGTAACAATAAAGGCAAATTGCGATATATAGGAAACTGAAAAAAAATTCAACTTAAAGAACAATTATTTCAACAATTATTTTGAACAAGTTAATTTACTACTACATTAGCAAGCAAGAAAAAATATGATACATTTAGATCACAGCTAAAAGATATAGCCGCCTGATAAACTACACTGTGTATTGTGTTTTCGTGTGAAATTGTAACAAAATTTTCTTTATGTATATTGAAGAGTTAAATAAATATTTTCGAAGTGAAACTTCTATATGCGCGTTGAGAGCAAAATTTCAAGATCGCGTAATGTCAATAGCGTCACGTCATGGAGTAAGGCGACGATTTTATTATCTTTGAATCTTGCCAAAGAAGATCTTCACTTCTGTCACGTGTGCTCGGTACGCACGCTCTTTTTTAAGCTATTGCATAGCTTCTATCGCGGGCCTTGAGCGCGGGGACCGAATCCAGAAATTCCGTAACGAAAAAACCTCACGCTCCCCACTCCGACGGGCACGGAGGTGTGGCTTGAAGGCATAGCATGCAATGGCCTTACCGCGGCAGTCCCCGAGTGCCACACGTATTTTTATTTATTTATTTATCAGTCAGTCAGTCAGTCAGTCAGTCAGTAACTAACCCGCTTATGATCCAGCTGGCTGGCATGCCGCTGACTTTCCTCCCGATGTTCCCAGCCGACCGCCGCAGCGTCTTGTCTGTCTGTTTGTACACCGAATTTACCGCCAAAACCGACGCTATAGTCTGTGGGCAGAAAAAACTTAATAAATGTATGTTTTTGTATTTAAACGAGCATAAAACTAATTACAATGCTTATAAATTTTATTAGGAAGGGTACGAGCTGTACAAAGAATAAACAATATCTAAAAGAACTTATGATTTCTTAAAGAAGCAGCTAGAATAATAATATGTTTATTGTTATAATCTTCTTCTTATATATAAAAATGAATCGCAAAATGTGTTGATAAGCGCATAACTCGAGAACGGCTGAACCGATTTCGATAATTCTTTT
>CAJQZN010035846.1:261-41263 GCA_907164685.1 Colias eurytheme | reverse complement strand
GAAAATTACACCGGGTGATTTTTTTTTTATCAGTACACAAAATTTGCGAATACTTTCTATTGATATCTTCAACTTCATGTTTATATAACTGATAAACTTTTACTAAGAAATTTGGACGAAATATAAAAAAAATAAGCTTTCCATACAAAATGCATAACTCTATACATTTTTTTCGACCTAAGTTTCTTAGTGAAAGTTATTCAGTTTAACTAATAAAACGGATAAACAAATTTTGTATTTAATAAAAAAAATGTAATGTTTGTGTTTAAAAATTATAAAATAGAAAAATACGCAAATGAAAACAAAAGATATTTATTACTGACTAGCTTCCGCCCGCGACTCCGTCCGCGTGGATGTCAGTCTTCGCGTCTTCTACAGATTTATTATATTATGTATAATATATAGATTAATATTGATAAACCTAATAAATCTTTTGCTAGCATTCTGATGCTTTATCGGTTGCACTGGATTAATCTCTTTTTTTCAATCGCTTGAATGATATAGGATGGGTCCTTGATGGGCATCGAATGCTGAAGTCTCGAATCAATCAATTCTGACAGTAGGCAATTTATGTAAAATCTTGATAATGGTCCATCATTTTATTTTGCCTAAACGTTACATACTTTTTTATATATTCTATTTTTAACGAATGATTCACTCCAGTCCAAACAGCAAATAAGCAGACTTCTGCTTCTGCAACGTTTAGTTGTCCCTGAATTTGAAAAAATAGTCATGATTCTTATCTATGACAAAAGTGTTATTTTTTGCATTGTATTTCAAATATTAAATTTTTTTTAACCGCATCTTCCGCATTCATGTCTTTTGCCGGAATTAGACATTTAACTTCTATTAGTCCCATTTTCCCTTTTTGATATGGGAGTGTATAAAGTAAATTTTTTAGATATTTCTCGTTATACTTTTAAAAAGTTATTATTGTCATTTTGCTCATTAGGTAAAGTAATTTCGATATCAGTTTTAAGTTTTTTGATACCTGCAATAATAACGTCATAATCGCCTGCACATACTTATCGATTACACCCTGTATACAATCCACCATCCACATTCATCATGTTTTCCTGTCCTCCTCTCCTTTACGCTGTTCACCGATACATTTTAAATGAGTAAATCTGCTACCACTGAAGGATGTTTCATTGTGATCAGCAAATTTTCACCACTGTTGTCGATTATTTGTTTTTCATTTTTAATCAGCAATTGGGAATCATCAGTTTTGTTTTTTGCAGATTGGTGATGTACCCTAACAATACGTCGAAAAGGGAAAGCATCAACGAATTATCGTTTTCGTCCTCTTTTTTTATTCTTCGCGTCTCTGTTACTTCTGTTTGTTTAGTTCTCAACCCCACTGAATTTTCTATGTTATTGTGATCTTCCATTACATCTGAGTTTTGATGATGTGATGATAATCCATTCGTTTTAATATTGGTACTTAGAGTTGGTAGACTAAACTAGAAATGGTGGACTAAATTTGTCAGCGCGTCTGTAAGATCAGAATATAAAACCAACATCCTGTATTTAAGTTACAAAATTAATAATCAAACAACATGCCGCTACGTTGAAAATGACTAGAAGAAAAAATTAAAACACCTCGGATCAATTTTTGAGTAAACAAATCATTTTCCCCGTATGGGGATTTCCCCGGATGAACTTGGGAAGTTCAAGTTCTCAATACAAGTTTATATTATATTTCGTATTTCTCAAACGAAAAATAAACATTTTTGGAACTTCAAAAAAATTATATTATAAGAAAATTTATGAGCTTACTTTAGTTTTAAAGAAATATACATCCCTTTACTGACACCCCGTAAAATAAAGAAATTGTTGCCAATCACCTTTGCAATCTATTTGGTTTCATTAACTTTATGTTCGAAGATAATTTTTTTTTCTAGTAAGTAGTTACACGCGTATTTTTTTCGTTTATTTTCCATATCGAAATCAAAATGTTTAAAAATACGAATATTTGCACAAAACTAAGATAAAAATAATCAATTAACAAAAATATTAAATTTAATGAAGTAGAGCAACTTTCACTTCGGTATGAAGGAAAATCGAGCGTAGAGCACACGTCAGAACGCTCCGGCCCAAGGAGCGCGACTAAAGAAATTCGCTAGGATTTTTACTTATTATTTTAAATATTTTTTTAATATTTAAAGAATTATCAAAATTCAAAAAAAAAATTTTTTTAAAGGATTAATACTCATTGGTCTTCAACCAACTCGAATAAATTAATGGAAAAAATAACTTTTAGCAGTATTTATCAATCGATTTTGTAAGGCAAAAAATGGGAAATTTAATGAATTTATAACGTCCTAATTAAGAAAATCATAAGTTTTTCGGCAATTGTATTCAGCAGTTTTTAATAACGACTATATAAGGATAATAATGCGCTGATCAGATTGTGTAAATTGTAATCGGTTGCAACGTAGTGAGTGCACAAACTTAGCTCGAAATGTCTTTGGGGGAAAGAGACTTATCTTTAAGGCCTGATTAAGGTAACATAAAGTAACTTTATGAATGTGAAAAAATTCACGCGCATTG
This sequence comes from Colias eurytheme, assembly GCA_907164685.1. Classification (NCBI taxonomy): domain Eukaryota; kingdom Metazoa; phylum Arthropoda; class Insecta; order Lepidoptera; family Pieridae; genus Colias; species Colias eurytheme. Next base: position 38,710 of record CAJQZN010035846.1, on the reverse strand, counting down.
CGTATATAACACTAATTGATAAACAAGAAAAAAAAATTCAGTTTATCATTTCATTAGCCGGGAAAAAATTGTCAAATAACTTGTTGAAAACGCAATTTTGCTAGACTGCAGCCTTAAATAACAATACACCACAGCAAACAATCGTTTCGATTACAAACTTACTCCTGTAAAATCTGACTGTAAAAAAACTGCACGCAGTTCCTCCGCGAACCAAATTAAAAACAAATCTGTCAATCATATCTGTCATAACATCTACCATGTGTTTATAAGCTCTTACCTAAGTTTTTGTCAATAAATAAATTAATAGTGAGGATAAAATCGTAAAAATGAAGTTCATGGACAGATTACCAACGGTAATCAGCTGCTGCTTCTGCTGCTTTTTGAGAGCTGGCACTGTTATGATTGCCTTGTTCTGTTTTGTAAGTTAATTTTCTATTGATATGTAGTAGGTGAATCAATTTCGTGTTTCTTGTATTGCAACATACGCAAGCAATATATGTATACTAGCTAAAAAACCCGGCTTCGCCCGGGAGTTGATATGAGATGACGTGGTAGAGTCGAAATAAAAAAATAAACTATGACGTAAAAAGTAAAAAAAAAATTTATTGAAAACGTTTTCTCATTATTTACAATACTTGTTTATAAACAACATTTTTCATTTTATTGTCCGGAGTATATATACATAAATTTTTCGGATTTCCTACTCTTGAAGCAAGCTACATATAGCTGACCGTGAGAGAAGCAGGATTCTTTGAGGTTAATGCCACAATATTTTAAAGTTTGTCCTTGCGCTTTGTTAATTGTAAAACTAAAGGTTAATTTTATTGGAAACTACAGTCTTTTAAATTGAAATGGCAATTCCGAAGAGATCAGTGGTATTCTAGGTATAAATACTGTCTGTCCTTTGGTCTTTCCAGAAATAAGTTCAGCTTCAATGATATTATTCGATAGCTGTTTTACGATCATTCTAGTTCCATTACATAATTTTGGGGAGTTGAGATTTCTGAGTAGTATGATTGGAGTTCCAATTTTCAGACGAAGGCAGTGTAATGGCATTCCTGGTACTTGTAAAGAGTTTAGAAATTCAGTGAGGAAGTTGACACTTTCTTCAATAGATACCATCGTGTCGATCGATTTATATATTTTCTCTTCATCAGGTATTTTCTTCAGAATATTAAAATTGATATCGTCAACAATATTATTTTTAGTGGCCAAAATTGCTCTTTGAAATAACCACTCTGCATTAGTATAGTTCTGAATAATATTTGGATAAATTTTGTCGATTAGTTCGTCTTCAGTAGTGGCTATATTACAGAAATCACTGTTAAGTTCAATGAGGCCGGTCGTTTGGTCAGTAGGATATGTACCTTCGCCGATTTGTAAAAGTATTTTAGCAAATTGTGCTGTTGTTTCATCTCTTGATAATTCAACTCTCATGTTTTTTGTTAATTGCAGTATTTGGACTTGTAGCCAGAGATGTGATTTTTTCAAGCATGCATTGATATCGTCTTCTGATGTTGTCTTGGGAATAACTGGAAGTGTTTGTCGAAAATCTCCTGAGAGTATGAGTAGAGCTCCTCCCATTATTTCAGAGTTTTTTCGCAATTCTTGTAATGTTCTGTCCATGGCTTCTATAAATTTTTTATGGGCCATGGTGCATTCATCCCAGATGAAAATTTTAGCTTGGTTTAGAATTTACCACGTCCAGATTTTCCTGAAATTTTACATACCGGGAATTGTTGTTCGGCTATATTCAATGGTAGTTGTAAGGCAGAATGGGCAGATCGTCCTCCTTCCATAAGTGTGGCTGCAATGCCAGATGATGCTAGTGCCAGTGCGATGAGTTTTTTAGCACGTAATTCCGCCAGTATTAGATTTATGAGAAACGTTTTACCGGTGCCTCCTGGTGCGTCCAAGTAAATAATTCCACCAATATCGTTATTTATCCGGCTCATTATAACGTCGTAAACTTTTTTTTTATTGTCATTGAGAGTTGTGAGCATTGTATTCAAGTAGTTGATTGATGTTGTAACTTTTTTCCTTCATAATTTCGTAGTTTAGCACACTAAAAGCATTTCTTTGTGGTGCTGGCATTCCAAGTTCTACTTAGGCTTGATTATTTATTGCTAAACATTTATCTTCTAAGCGAATGCGTGTTTCATTGAAGATCTCGTCATTGAATTCTATAGTCAGTTCAGGATTAGCTTGTCGGACTTGGTACAATATATCATCACTCATACTCCTTTTGAAAGAGTCCCATAGCTGTTTTGGGTTTGATGGGTTACATGTTGTTAATATTATAGGGAAATTTCACGAAAAAAACCCACAAATAACTTATTTCTATTTCGTTTCAAAATCGAGAGTTAATTAAACACACTATTAAAAATACTCACACGTGATACTTCTAAATAAAGGCTCACAGATAACTTTCGTTTTGAAATCGCTCGTTTCGCTGTTCAAATTAAACTAACTCTGGTGAGCGACACCGGGCTCTTATATATTCAGAGAGCTAGGCTCTAGAATATTCGAGAAAATTTGAAAATATTTTCTCTCTCACACCTTCTAGAGTATTCTGGTCACTATCGTCCGCCATAATAAAAGGTTCTATAGCGGTAGCATTTGTACTAAAAGCGCGAAATTTTAAAACCTAAATTTTTTAAGGTTTTGAGAACTAATTTGGATAACTAAAATTATGTCGCTTTAACTCCAAAATATAAGTTAGCTAATGACGTACAAATACACAAAATTTAATAACTTTATTATAGCAACAAATTAAATTTAAGACTTTATTGAAATTTGCTCGCAACGCTTTTGGAAATGCAACCCAAACAATCGTTGTCCTGAATGAAGTTCAAATATTCGATAACAGATGGCGCCACTATGTAGGGTTGGAAAGTTCCTTATATCTTTAGAAACACGCCCTTAGATTAAAACGGGAACTTTCTAGCTTCTGTAGCGGTAGCGTATGTAGTAAAGGCGCGAAATTTAAAAACCTAAATTTTTTAATATTTTGAGAATTAATTTGGATAACTAAAATTATGTCGCTTTAACTCCAAAATATACGTTAAATAATGACGTATAAATACACAAAATTTAAATTTAAGATTTTATTGAAATTGGAATTTTAAATTTCGCGCCACTACTACACATGCTGCAATGGCTCACAACTATGGAGACTACACACTATGTCTATTGGAGTGTAATATAGTCTCCGAAGTTCAAATATTCGATAACAGATGGCGCCACTGCACTTAATTTCCAAGTTGAAGGGTCGGAAAGTCCCTTATATCTTTAAAAACATGCCCTTTAGATTAAAACGGGAACTTTCTTGTTCGAGGGGGGATAAAGGGCTATCACACCACATAAGTCCCTTTATCGTGTCGGGACTCCTTTTTAACCCTAGAAAGATAATCATATTGAGTAGTACGGGAAAGATAGTCATGCGTCAAATTTACGCATGTTTTTCAGTTAGCTCTAAGTCGCGGTATATTGTTTTTTTTTTTCTATAAATTGTAAGTTATTATATATTTACAGTTATATTAGAATAATTAATATTACAAATAATTTATTTTTAATTATTTTTATACATATAAAAAACGAAAACATTAAACGTCTGCTTTAAATCTACAATTCTTGTATACACGTATTATTACTAATAAAAACTTATTTTTGACCACAATTATCAGACTTTTTTATATGTTATATATATGTTGTACATATAGTTATATAAAAAAATAGTGAGAAACAAGTTTAGCACATATCAACGTATGCTCACGACATATAACTATGTTACATTTTTTGCAGGAGGCATTTGCCTTTCGTCATATTTCAGAAGAACAAAAAGTATAGTAAATACGTTTTTTTTTTACTGAAGGCCTCCTCAGTACTTTCTTACGATGTACCAGATACTTCATTTGGCAACAAATTGGAGATATTATCACGCAAATATCTTATCAAAGCTTGTGATTCTAAACACCCACGCATAAACAAAGAAGACGGTTCCATGCTTCTATATTTCATGTTTTTTGACTCAGATGTTTTTGTGCTTTGTTGTTAACATTGTGGCTATTAATTTAATATGCAATATGCAGGCAATTTTATTGATTCTATAAAATAAAGCCATTAGCCATCTCATTGTCTTCCTACTATTGAACATCAGGGAACACATTCGGTCTAATGCATCTACTCCGCCTTTTGCTTGAATGTAATATATCATCTTTGCTTTGTACCTCACCGGGAAAGGCTTCTTCTGTGTCACTTTGCTCGTCATCTTCAATTTCCTGGTCCTCCTATTTCACTATCGGTTTCTTCACAGGGACCCTCATCGCTTTGCATAAGAGCGGCTAGTATAAAATATTCTTCCAATTTTCTATCCCCAATTGTTTTCTATATTTGCTTCAATATGTATAAAAATAAATTTTTAACTTAAGTCACAATATACAGTAAAAATAAGCTAAAAAATATTCAAACTACCATAGAAGTCAAAATCTTAAAAGTCACGGTAAAGATAATCATGCGTAATTTTGACTCACGTAGTCGTTATATTTCAAAATCGGTTACTCTAACTTTATTGACACGTATACCATAGGGTAGCTCTCAGTGACTTATGAAATGTCCTATAAGCACAGTTATGGATTCGCGATATTTAAAAAGATACAGCTATATTTCGAAAACGCAGAAGTCATTTTGACGCAGACTATCTTTCTAGGGTTAAGTTTTATCGGCACGCACATTTTATCGACTTAGTTTTATTATATATATAGATATAGATAATAGTCCTATCTATCCGCGCTTTATAAGAACCTTTACAAATAATATATTAAAAGCTTCCTCAAGAACCACTCTATCTATAACAAAAAGCCTCATGAAAATCTGTTGCGTAGTTTTTGATGATTTAACGTTCATAGGGACTGACAGACAGCGACTTTGTTTATACTATGTAATGAAGTGATTAAGTATGCTCTATAACAACTAGACCAATTTTGATGAAATTTCAAGTGTTGTTGTTTCAAAAACATTTGCAGATACAGCTTGTAAAACTATTTTAAATATGAGATTCTATTTTGCTTTCACAATTACCGAGTTAAATTCATTCTCTTTGATTTGACTTTAATTAAACATCAAAGGTCAAACGTGCGGCAGTTTTAAATCCCCAAGGAGTAGAAATGGGGGATGGAAATTTGTGTGGAAATTTTATTTTGTTTTTTCTTGTACTGTGCTATAAATAAAAATGTTATTTTTGTTTCGTAAACACAATTGGAACTGGAAAAATCCAGTTGATTGCTATGAACAGTATCAGTGGTATTGTTTTTCAATTAATACAAATCGTTAAGGTACCTATACAAGTTTTTATTAAGGTTTAAGATTTCAGTTTTTTACGCCAGATCGTAACTTCCTTCCTTAATTGAATAATTCAGTTTCAGCAATGTTTTTAAATGCTTCATTCAATAAACCAACTTAAAAGAAAGTCTACCTACCTATCTTTGTGTAAAGAAGCATTAAGATCAATCGAGCGAAAGCTCATTCTAACCCCACTATGTCAAATTATTTTAGTGTAAAACGGCGTAGAGTAGTCTCTCGTTGTTCTGTGCGTTCGAAAAGATTATATGCAATGTATATGATACGTATGTATATAATATATGCAATGTATATATGTATATATGCAATACAGAACAACACTGAATACGAGTTTTCGTTTACACTACAAGATCACAAAATGCTGTTGCTCTAGCTCTATGTTCGTTTGATCTACATGCACCGTTGTACATATGCAAAGTTTCAATTATTTTTAAGTTAGTGTAAATCATGATCCACATTAATACAAGCGTCTTTACGTAGTATCTGTTCTATTACAATGTTCAATTTATGTTTTACCGTAGGGTCTTCTACCAAATACTCTGTTCATAGAAGTTGATACATTCGATAAATTATTATTTGTGTTGATTAAATTTTTATTTACGTCTTAAACTAACTTATCCTATGAATCTAAAAACCCACTTTATTACATGTATAATTCGGACAGATCCAAATTATATAATATTATCATTACCTATATTTTATAATCTGATTATTGTAAAATTTAAATGATTTAAATATATAATATGAACTATTTTATTGCAATACCTGCATAAGATTAAAAGGTAAAATGTATCTGTATGCAATAAATGATTTGAATTTGAAATTTGTCCTGCAGTTTGCCGGGCTGCTCTTCGCGCCCAACGTGAACCACACGCGCGGCTTCTGGGACATGGGCTCCGTGCTGTCGTACTACAGCACAGCGACAGAGAGCGCAGTGCAGGTGCTGCTCGGAGCCGTCTCCGTGCTGCTCTGCTTCGTCAGCGTGCTGCTGGCGATCGGCGCTCTGTGTGTAAGTGAACAATCCAATAACGACCAGCTGTTGGTGTCGATGTCGATGTTGATTCAACCGACTTTCACTTATAGATAGCTGATGTTATAAGGAGCAGCTACTTTTTATAATGAAACTAGCTGTACTTCGCGGTTTCACCCGCTTGGCTCCACTTCTGTTGGTCTTAGCGTAATGATATATGATATATAGCCTTCCGCGATAAATGGGCTATCTAACACCGAAAGAATTTTTCAAATTGGACCAGTAGTTCCTGAGATTAGCGCGTTTAAGCAAATAAACGCTTCAGCTTTATAATATTAGTATAGATTTGTATAGATTAACATTATAAAAAAAAACATTATGATTAAAAGGAAAAAAAGCCCATATATATAAAATTCCTTCTAGAACCTTCCAGCGCTGATCGAGATCTACCAATGGGGTGTTCTCTTCTACGGCTGCACGGTGTTCCTGCTGTTCGCTATCTTGGATGTCTTCTGTTTCTTCGTGCATAGCAACTGCGTGGTGGCGGGAGCCGTTCTGCTCGGCCTCATGGTGGTCATTGTCCTTTGTAAGTACACCTGGCGTTTAAAACTATTAAAGGATATAAATTGATATTTGTATTCAAGTAGACTTTTTTAGCTTTTGAATCGTCAAAGTGCAAACATGAATACATACATTGTTATCATTTTAAAAGGGCTATTCTCGGTTCTTCTCTGTAGAAACTACTTTCCGGTGGTATATTATTATTTTTTCTGTATTTAAAGATTCTAAACGAAGTCTAATTGAATAAATACATGTTTAAGATTTGAATGATTTAACACTCGTTCGGAAAGCAGTCTCTACAGAGAGCAAGAAGCCAGAAGTAGTTGCTCTTTTCAAATTTAATTAATTTTACAAAATTTATTATTTGAAATGATGCCAGAAACCTTTCCCTGTTGGACAGAATGCTATAACTTGGCTGGTTTGAAGAATGCTTTTCCGCTGATAGGACAAATTGCTTTACAAACCTTACCTTATTGACCTAAAATACTTGGCAAACGCAAGTCTTAAAATATATAGGTAATACGTTGCCTTAATTAATTTTATCTAAAAACTAGCTGTGCCTCGCGGTTTTACCCGCAGTGCTCTGCTCCTGTTGGTCTTAGCGTGATGATATATAGCCTATAGCCTTCTTCAATGAATGGGTTATCTAACACCGAAAGAATTTTTCAAATTGGACCAGTAGTTCCTGAGATTAGCGCGTTCAAACAAACAAACTGTTCAGCTTTATAATATTAGTATAGATATGCATATACTACACAACTAGATCAGCTAAATAATATAATTAAATAATGTTTCAGTGACAATGTACTTCATGATCGTGGTGAACAGCCTCCGGATGTCGATGAAGTATCTCAATAATGACGAATTTGTGTTGTGATTATGATGTAAATATTATAGTAAATTTATTTTGAATTTTAAGGTTTTTATTGTAGATTTGTTATACCCAATTTAACATATGATGTTTGATAAAAAGTAGTGTAATGTTTTGGAATAAACAAATTATCATTATAGGTTAATCACTACATAGTATAAAACAAAGTCGCATTCTGTGTCCCTATGTCCCTTTGTAAGCTTGAATCTTCAAAATTACGAAACGGATTTTGACGCGGTTTTTTTAAATAAATAGATATATTCAAAAGGAAGGTTTAAGTATATTATTTATTAGGTTTTAGACAAAGTGGGCGAAGCCGCGGGCGGTAAGCTAGTAAGATAATAAAAAAGGCAAACTTACTTTGACAATTTAATTTGAGCTTTAATATAGCTACAAATCTATAATATAAAAATGAATCGCAAAATGTGTTGGTAAGCGCATAACTCGAGAACGGCTGAACCGATTTCGATAATTCATTTTTTATTATATTCCTTGAAGTACGAGGATGATTCTTATGTAGAGAAAACGTAAATATGTACCACGGGCGAAGCCGGGGCGGACCGCTAGTAGTAAATAAAAACAGGAAAAACATCTTAAAAGTTTTGTTATCGTTCCCATGAGAATATATTTACTTGTATTTTCCCTTTAAAGTCTATCGAAACGGAACAAATGATGCTCGTTGTGTGAATATTATCTCACCGAAGTCGGTAACAATGTTACTGTGTTAAACAAACTTGAATGTTTATTTAGTCTTCCATAATTAATATTTTAAATGCGAAACTATCTGTCTGTCTGTCTATACTTCACGCCTCCACTGAACCGATTCGAATGAAATTTTGTACAAAGATAGTTTGAGACCTGAGAAAGTTTGTATTGATTTTACACTCTTCACTGTTCATTAAATACCAAAACTGAATCAATAGTACATCTAGTCACGACTTAGTTAATTAAAAATTCGTAATTGTCTGAAACAAAGTCTGTTTTACTATCTCGTCTAATCTAATGCCTATTCAGATTTCAAAGGAGAGGAAATTGACGTTATCATTGTCACAGAACTTTTCCATTTATTATCTGTGACCTCAAGACGTCAAAGTGACAAGGGCACTGCCAACTGCCAACTTCCAAAATGTAGCCGTTTTATTTATTTTGATTATTTAAGTGAAACATAAATTGTGATCATGTGTGAGATATTTCCCGAGGTGGATAGTTGTTGCATGGTGGTGTCGTTGCGAGTTGGGATGCTGTTTATATCTGTACTGTGCATTGTATGTAATGATATCTGCACTTCTATAGCTGAAGAGTTTTGTTTATTTGCACGTGCGAATCTCAGGAACTACTGGACCGATTTCGCACATTTTTTCCCCGTTGGATAATTATGTTCGTGATGGTATCACGTTCAAATCGTTTATCACTACATAGCATAAAACAAAGTCGCTTTCGTTGTCTGTTTGTCCCAGTAAGGTGTTTTAATAATATGCTTAAATATTTAAAACTACGCAACAGATTCTGATGCGTTTTTTTTAAGATAGAGTGGTTCCTGAAGGTATATAGTGCATTAAGTAGTTATATATACGTGTAATGACTAATGTGTATAATATATAAATGTAGATAATAAAATGCATAAATTATTGGAATCAAATCCTATAATAATCATCAAATTTTACGATAAATGTACCAATTTACACTCAAATTATCCACACAAACTTGCACACGTATAATAATAGAATAGAAATGATTATTGACCTGTCTAGATAGTTTATGATTACTGTAGTGATAGTTTAGTCTTCGAAACTTTCTGAATTCCTAACGTAAAGTCTGTGGGTAATTAAGAGTCATTACGTGTATGAACTTTCATCAAATTCCACATATTTAGCGTGATTTAAGTCATAACATAAAAAGAAAAAGCAGTAAGAACAATTTCGTTGAACATTAATAATTGTCTTAATTAGTTCGTCTAAGAAAAAAAATGTGTGCGTGTACTAGTGTACACACGTAAGAAGTGAAACTTCTTTATGACCTTATTTTTCAAAAAATAATTTACTATATGCAACTTTACAGAAATACGTCGAATCACGCGTGGTAGGGATAAGAACAAGATGGCGCGTAACGGAAAAATGTCACGCGTAACGAAAAAATATTACACTAAATTTTTTTCCAACCCCGATAAAGATGTTTCACTTCAATAATTTTATGTAACTATCTTCATTGTATGTATACCTAATATCATTTGATACAGACATTCTTAAAAAAATGTCACATATATTAAGTCTTATAAAACATTGCTGGATTCGAACCCGCTACAACCAAGTAACTTTACAGATGACCGGCGTGATAACGCTCACTGTGATGGAGCAGTCTTCAAACATTAATGCTAATAAAGTACAAAATGTCTCACATATACAGAGTAAGTAATTTCCCCTTAATAATATTATTTAACTTTTTAATTAGCTTCTTTTAGAAGTCAAAAACTCTGTCGTAAAAGACCTTTATCTATTATTCAAACATAAAATATGTCGTGATTAAAAAAACCTATTTTTAGAATTTCATTTATTTGATAAAATGGATCTACGTCTGAACGATATTAGTAAATAATTGTAATTTATCTCAATCTTTCTTATTTTTGTAAATTCATGAACCTGAAACATTTGTTTGTTTGAACGCGCTAATCTTGCAAAAGAGGAATATAATATTCCTTTTAGAGAGCTTCCTGTCTTTTCCCGATACTATCTAAATAGGTACCACCCACCATAGGTAGTAGTACCCTACTACTAGCTTATTTAATCGAAATAATGCGGGTGAAACTGCGGGTCACAGCTAGTGGGTAAAATAAAAATAAGAATCTGATCCATGAAGTCCTTTACCAGTTACAACAGCTATAATACAAATAATCAAAATATTATAAAGCTGAAAAGTTTGTTTATTTGTTTGAACACGATAATCACAAAAAATACTAGTCCGATTTGTAAAATTATTTCGGTGTTAGATAGCCTATTTATCCACGAAGGATAGGCTAAGATATATATTATAATATATATCATCACGCTAAGACCAATAGGAGCGGAGCACTGCAGGTAAAACCGCGGGACATAGCTACTTATACAATACATACAAAAACACTTAAACTTATAAAAGACAATTAATATTCCTTCCAGAACCAGAACAGGCGGTATCACAAATCGGGCTGATCATTCCGAGCGGCATTTCCACGATGGCCACTGTCTTCATTATAACCGGACTCATATTATTGTTCGCTACCTTAATAGTAAGATAAATTATTTTCATTTGTAGCAAATAAAGAAAATATAGAGCTTTCCGCTCGTGCAGGTATTGTTTATTGCTCGTTTGTATGAAATTTATTGGAGCAGATATGTATGTCTAAGTAAGAAAAATCAGGTGAGTTAAATTTTAAATAATCTGTATCGCTAGCGCTAAATAACATTAACTTTAACTAAAATATTAATCTTCTACTGAATTTAAACCTTTTGAACGTAAATATGTAAGTGTGTGATTTTTTTCAATAGCGGTTTCAGTCGTTTTTGATGTTTATCTAGAACAATATAAAAAATCTAATCTACATAGAGTCGATAAACTTGAACAAATGATTCGATTTCGAGATATTTTGACTAGTTCACTATTAGATTAAAAAATAAAGCTTGATTATTTATTGTGCACGAGTCATATAAAAAAAATGTGTGTTACTATTCTAAATAATGTCCAGAACGGTGCCAAATTTCAACCTAATACAATTTCAGTTGAAAATTGACTCATGAATGTTTAAACATGCGCCCAAACTAACTGTATTGCGATTTTTCATCACAATAAAATGTATTTTAGCTATTTTATTGCTTTATCAACCTAGAATCGCTTTAAATTATTGAAGTCACGTATTTATCGGCTGGAGATCACTGGCAGAATTCAGACTGCTTTTACTTTGCTATTAATGATTTACCTGAACTATTTTCTCTAAATACTTAAGATTGTTTTATTTATCGCATGAGGGGAAAATTTAGAATTTTAAATGTTAAAAGTCGCTTCCTAATGAATTTTATTACAATTTCTTGCTTCAATCATCGTGATGGACTTACCTTCGGTTTAAAGAACTTTATTAATCTCATAAACAAGAACAATACAACATGATCTTTTACAAATATGAGAAATAACAATTTTGCAGTTAGTATAACACAATCAGCTATCGAAATTAGTTAAGTATGTCTTTAATTTATTTTTAAAAATAGTAATTGATGAGGATTCTTTAATTGCTTTAGGCAAGCTATTGTACAATATTGTGCTCCCTCAAATCTTAAGTTTCTCTTACCGTATAGAGTTCTTATAAATGGTAATTCAAGGTTATCACTCTTTCGTGTGTGGTATTTGTGGGATTTTTTGTTTAGTGTTATTTGTGTTTTTATATTATTAGATAGAATATTTTTAATCAGTATGCATGTGTGATATTTATATAATTTATTTAAATCAAATAATTTGGTACGGAAGTATAGATCCTTAGTTGGCGTTAAAAAATTACCTTACGATAATTTAAATAATTTTTCAAAATAATATGCTTATATACAGTAGTAGCATATAATAGTAATGCTCAGATTAATCACTATATTTATTTTTAAATCTACCACTTTTGTAACAAGCATTGATTTGTTTTAATGGCTTGAAATAGTTGATGAAATAAAAATATATTTAACCAAATATTACAACTACATTTAAAGTAATCATCTAAAAAGTACCTATTTTATAAAACCTACAATTAATTAAACTTAAATTAATTTCCAATAGGTATAGTAAAGATACATTTCTAAACTGATGTATAATATGTACACAGGACGATTCTAATATAGAAATGATACATTTCTAAACTGATGTACAGGACGACGAAGGCCTAGTGCAAGTGTTCGTCTGGCTGACCTTCCTCGCCATAGTGTTGGGTTTCGTCATGGTGTTCCTGATCGCCTGTGAGTGTCTGCTGAAACCCGTCTGCTTCCTTGCTGGGATGGACTGGCTCTCTGGGTCTATACTGCTCGTTCTGATTGTGGCTTATCTGTTCTGTAAGTTGGTTATTGTCACAGTATGTATTGTGTACTTTCAAGTGAATGAAGGTTTTAAAAGTCTACGAATTCTGTGTTATAAAATATATTGTAAGTTAAGTAAGTATGTATATGTGAACGTCTTAGCTGTACTGAATTGAATTTGAAACTATTAATTTGCAAAAGTAATAAAATAAAAGGAAAATAAAGTGGCTAGGTATAGGTATATTGTCGTAACAAGTTATGTATATTTGGTCATGTAAAATTTGATGGTTGACCAAGTATGGCGTATCTATAAACGAGATACGGCTTAAATATATATTGAAGTCATAATCTAATATGATTACAGATAGTCTGAATATGTAGCGATTATTTTAGTTCCACCATTTTTATTTTAGAAGTTTATAATAGATTAGAAGCTTGTATAATCCATAGGTTCCTCACTCAGTCGCCCTAGGCGGTAGGCTCCAGCCGTTTAGCCTCTTACACGGAGTTATTTATACACCACCGCTACGCGTCTGAGCAATATAATACAACTACAACTTACTGTCTAAATTATAAATGTTATGAGACTTGGAAAAAATAGGCGTAAGAAAAACACCTCACAAATGACATCATTTTTCTGCCTTATTTCCGAAATAAGATGAAAAGTTCAAAATATGTAGTCAAATATTATAAAGTGAAGTCACATCAATACTTAATAATATAAAGCTAAATACATAGTTCGTTTGAACGCGCTTATCTCAGGACCTAACGTAGGTATCTATTACAAAACACTTTCATCGTTGTATGTTTACGAGATTCCTAAAAGTGCTACCTACTCTTTTTTATAACATTATAAATGTGAAAGTTTGTGAGGATAGATACATGTACGTTGTTACTTTTTCATGAAAAATCTACTGGACGGATTTGGGTGTAACTTTACAGTAAAGTAGGTTTTACATTAAAATATTGATAATATGATATCTCATGTTAGTGTTTCTATAGCTAGAAATATTTGGGTTCGTTCTCGGGTACAGGTAGTATTGAATATATTGAAGTATTTCCCACTATTTATAGGTACACTATCAGACCGAAAGCCATTACTCACAACTTGTCAATACTCCACAATAACTGACATGATGTTATTTACACTGAGTTAGTGTGATGAAACAACTGCGACGGGAAATCGAATTAAACTTTCGTTTTATGGTAATAAGTAATTAGTGTTTAATTAAGTGCTTTAAAATAAACGGAATGTATTTATTTCTATGCTAGCTATATCTCTCAATTTATTATGAGAAAGGTACAAACCGACCGTGAATTAACGTATTTTGATAGAATATTACAAGAAGAACATATATTTTGTATAGAAATAATACCAGCTACAGAATTGTTTCAGTAATGTAAAGAATAATTTAAAATGTTGAGTAGGGTTAATCAATGTTTTAAATTTTATTAAAAAATACCTCCAAAATACATTTAATAAATTACACAACTTTACAAAATCAACATAAATAAACACTAAAAACTAAAAAGCTATCAAATGCAGATAGAACTGAACGCAACATACACATAACTTATCCTGATGTATATTTGCACTTATCCCAAAATTAAAGCCCAGTAAATATACCTCTCAAATCAACTTTTGTACGTGCCATGAATTTTAGTTTGGAACTAGAGCCGAGATAAATAAAAGTACTATCTAGCGGTTTAATATCTCATTTATAAATGCTGAATTTACATATTATTTACGGAATTTTCAGTAATCTACAACTTTTTCGTTGATTTAAACTTATGGATATGTTCTGTTTAGCTTATCTGTCAGTTAAGATGATATTATATGAATAGATATTATATTATCTAACAGTAAAACCTGTCCTTTTTATAGTAAACTAGCTTTCCGCCCGCGGCTTCGCCCGCGTTTTCAAAGAAAAACCGGTTCCCGTAGGATTTCCGGGATAAAACCTAACCTATGTCCTTTCTCGGGTATCAAAATATCTCTATACCAAATATCATGCAAATTGGTTCAGTAGTTAAGGCGTGATTAAGTAACAGACAGACAGACAGAGTTACTTTCGCATTGATAATATTAGTATGGATTGTATTATCAACAAAACACAAGCAATTTGTAAGTCTTAAACTTGGCGGGTGAGTAACAAATAGCCAAACTATTTTATAATATTTTTTTTTGTTTTTCTCGTTATACTGAGCAGCTAAATATTCAAAGATATACAATATTAGAAATGTTAAAAAGAAGAAATAAAGTACCTTGTTCGTTAAGTCAACTAATTCTTTATAAATTATAAAACAAAAATACTGAAATATTCCAGAACAAAAACCTATTTCGGTCCCAAAATAATCCGGGTAACCCACCAACACTTGATGTTTTAATCATTCAGAAGCGGGAATGTTCCCATAAAACGCTCGCTTTAAAGAATAAAGAAGCATATTGCGTCACTCACAAATGTATTGTAGATTTGCTTTTACCAGGATGCCTGGCAGAGATTTTTGTGTAGTAATAAGGCCGCCTTATGTGCAAAATTTGTTAGGCTTATATTACTTTTTATAAGATGTTTTTTTCCTTCTTCTTCTTAATGAAGTTTCCTTATAAATGCGAAAGTTCGCTAGGATAGATTGACGTTTGTGTATACGCTTGTTACTCTTTTACGAAAAACTACTGGATAGATTTGGATAAAACTTTACAGTCATAAAGTTTCTACATCAGAATAAGACATGAACTATAGAAATAACTTGCAGGTGAAAACCCGCAATATATAAAGTATCCACATAGTATAAATAAATTTTAATACAGATTATTATAAATAAAAAAATATATATATTATTTCAGTATGGGTGTACTTCATCAGCGTCGCAAACAGCTACGTTATCAGTACGTCGGGTTGATTCAATATTCGGGCTCGCTCGACCGAAAGTGATTGGATTATCGCGGACCTAATTGTGTAAACATTGTGCCATATGCTGATGGAGGACGGGAATTTATTGTATTAAAGTTTACCTTGAATTTGGCTTTTATTTCATTTGTTACGTATGTGAATTTACGATTGATGGGTTTAGCTTCTGTTGTTTTATCTGTTCATTGGATTGAACTGAGGAGCTCTTATTCGTAAGTTAATTCATATTTATTTCCAACTCAAACATTTATTTATCAATAGGATAGGATTTATTTATGAAAATATATATAATATGTTTGCAGATTTATCATATTTATTGAATACACGTGTATTTGAATTGTAAATAACTGACTTTATGAATGTGAACATGAAAACAGTGTAAGGAAAAAGAAAGAGTGGTCTGACTCTTCCAGTTTCATAAATATTTATTAGTTTGTCACTTCATTTTATGAACTCAGTAATAGCAGGATTTAGATAAAATTTTATGGTAATGGCAGTTTGTATGGGAAACGACTATGGCGTGATAACTTGAGGTGCGTACAAGTAAAAGTATATGAATTTTATCATATTTACACTAATATTATAAAGTTGAAGAGTTTGTTTGTTCGGTTGAACGCGCTAATCTCAATAACAATGGGTCCGATTTGAAAAAAATATTAATTCAGGTTTAGTTAGCCCATTTATTAGGAAGGCTATCACGCTTAGACGCAGAGGAATGCGGTAAAACCCGCGGGGCAAAGCTAGTGTTTTGAAACGAATAATATTTCTTTCAATACCAAAAATTACTATTGTTCTAGTCATTCGACATTAATTCATCAATAGACGGAACCACAGAATAATTAATAGTATCTTACGGAACCTTGATGAAGGTCATTGACTCCTTTGAAATATGAAATAAATAGCACGATACAATACATTCGCTTAACTAATAAACAATGGTGATAAATATTCAAACCGTTAAGCCGATCCAATGGGTATTATTGGACATTACAATACACCATTTAACATAAAAGAATATATATGATGTAGGTACATAGGTTTATGATCCTTTTAATGGTTCTCGTTTATCGCATAGGGATTACATCTGGATTATAAAAAAGCTTACAGCAATAAAAAATATGCACATTTTGAAAGTGTGTCAAAAAAAATTTTTAGCTCTACTAATTATCTTAATATGTAGGTAGTATTAGTTAACTTATTAGAAAGAGGAAAGAAAGAAAAAGTATTTATTGCCGGAATCATTTAATACAATACAATCATAACTAAAATTAAAGGTACAAAAATGTAATTTATAAAAATGAAATGTACGCTATTAGGTACGTAAAATTAATTTTAAAGTGACTTCTTTATGAGCGTTGAGAGTAATATTTCAAGGTCGTCATGGAGTAAAGCGACGATGTTAGTACATATTAGGTATTGAATCTTGCCAAAAAAGTTTCACTCCTAACACGTGAGCTCGGCACACAAGCTCTTTTTTATATTATATGCGGTGTTGTATTGTGTTGAATATCTTTAGTGCCTTGTTGCGTATAGCGCCTGGAATGGTTGATTACTTATATATGATAGCTCCTCCCATAGAAAGCAAAGCAATGATATTATACGTAAAAAGGTGTAGATAGATTATTGGAGATAGATTTAAATGTTTATTTATTATAATATGTGTAGGTTTATTTCCTACTCATAGCACAGTGAACTGCAGCAGGGCCACAAGTAGGGTGGTGATGAGCGGCAGCAGGCCGAGAATCGTGTGCGCGTTGAGATACCACATGCCGTACACGGTGAACGTCGGGGGGCGGTGTTGTATTGTTTTCAATATCTTTAGTGCCTTGTTGCGTATGGCGCCTGAAATAGATTGCTATTATTAATTGCTGTCTTGATTATAAATCATTGATATTATACGTAACAAGGTATTATTAAATTAGTATTATCTATACTTATAATAAATCTGTAGAGAGGCCAATTCTGTACATGAAATATATTAAAAAAAAACTATGAAGGGGTGATAAGGGATCGCTACTGATGCCAAAAATGCAATCAGTAAAATTTTTGTCTGTCTGTCTGTCTGTCTGTCTGTCTGTCTGTCTGTATATTCGTTATAGAAACAAAAACTACCCGACGGATTTTAACCAAATTTGGCACAATTATTCTTCATACTCCTGGGCAGGTTATAGTAAAAGAATCATGTAAATCGGTGTAGAAACACCAAAGTTATACATGAAATACGCTATAAGTCATCGCGCGTGAATACAGAATCATGCCATAAGGATTATTTTTGTGTATCAGTTGCCGCGTTCGACGCGCTTCGCGGCGGGAGCTATAAAAAGGCGGCGGGTCTGCACCCGTTTCGCGTTGTCATGGCATCACGTGTGAACGGCTGAACCGATTTCGATAATTCTTTTCTATTATATTCCTTGAAGTACGAGGATGGTTTTTATGTAGAGAAAACGTAAATATGTACCACGGGCGAAGCCGGGGCGGACCGCTAGTGTATAATATAAATCTACATAATATATAAAACTCAAAGGTGACTGATATAGTGATCTATCAACGCACAGCCCAAACCACTGGACGTATCGGGCTGAAATTTGGCATGCAGGTAGATGTCATAAAGTAGGCGTCCCCTAAGAAAGGATTTTAGAAAATTCATCCCCTAAAGGGGTAAAATAGGGGATGAAAGCTAATACCATGAAAATATATCTTTTCCACGCAAGCGAAGCTGCGGGCAACAGCTAGTACAATATAAATTTTTGAAAATATGTAACCATAATCAAAAACATAAGATATATATCCGAAAATTAAAGACCGTAAGGAATTGAGGCAATTAACTACATCTCATTACCGTAAATTAAATAATTCATGTATTTATTATAATCTGATTTAAGTTATAGTGCGAGCGCCAACTGGGTATTATAATAAGTTCATTTTTTTTTGCATTTATACATGTTATCTCTTATATATAAAATTCTCGTGTCACAATGTTAGTCTGCATACTCCTCCGAAACGGGTGGACCGATTCTCATGAAATTTTCTGTGCATATCGGGTAAGTCTGAGAATCGGCCAACATCTATTTTTCATATGTACCACGGGCGAAGCCGGGGCGGACCGCTAGTTCATAAATAATGAGATCACATAAGTAATATAATATGTACTATAATAGTATACAGACTAAAAAATAATAAAAAAGAGCGTATGTGCCGAGCACACGTGTTAGAAGTGAAACTTATTTGGCAGGATTCAAAGATACCAAAAAGGCGATAAGCCTTACTCCAGACGGGATGGTATTTCCATGACGCAACCTTCAAATTTACTCTCAACGCGCCTAAAGAAGTTTCACTTCCAAAAACAATCTTCAACTCTGTTTACATGTATAACCTGATCAAAATAACCTTGATATTTAATATATTTATATTATCGTAACAGACTAGATATCATGCGAAGAAATCTTAATCGAAAAACGCTTCCTGAAACTGAAAAGTAAATCTCGACAATTGGCAGGAAACTTGAGATAAAAAGGGTTCGAACGTATCTTTTAGCTAAGCTATGTGTTAGAAAGGATATACTTCCATTGCTATTATATCTTACTAGTATAATAAATTTTGTATATGTTTGTTACACTTTCACGGGAAAACCACTGAATGGATTTTGATGATACTCTGTCTGTCTGTCTGTATAAAAATCAACGTAAAATTTGTTAATAAGCCCGTGATCAAGGCACGCAGAGCTGTATACCACCATCAGCAGGAGATCATCAGTATACCTTCATGGTACCGCGCCAGAACTGTGAGGCACAAGTGCCTGGTCCTCTTCACTTCCCCCTGCAGCAGCTCGCAGCGCACGCACAGCCGTATCGCTATCAGCACGTTGAGGAACATAATCAGCAGGAGATCTGTGAAGTCGACTATGGAGTACGTCTGAAAATAAGTAAGTCACAAAGTCATTAATTAAATAAAAAAAGACGTGTGGCACTCGGGGACTGCCGCGGTAAAGCTATTGCATGCTATGCCTTCAAGCCACACCTCCGCGCCCGTCGGAGTGGGGAGCGTGAGGTTTTTCGTTACTCAATTTCTGGATTCAGTCCCCGCGCTCAAGGCCCGCGATAGAAGCTATGCAATAGCTTAATAATATACAAATCATTACTACTATAAATATGACCGAGCCGGAAAAAAAGAAGAAAGCCAAAAAATAATTATTCGTTAGGTACATCGAAAACAACCTACAATTTCTTGATATTAGTGTAAATAGGTAGACTTTTATCAAAATATAACCAGTAAGAAGCTTGGGCAGACAGGAAGTAATAAAACTTTAAGTACCTAAGAGCTAGAATATTATAATATGTATGGAAATAGCTGACTCGGCAGACTTGTTCCTGCCATCGCGGAAACTTAAATTTCCTGATTTTCACCGCAACTATCTTTATAGTTTATTTTTCCGACTTTCAACTTCATTACAGATTTAGCCCACACTTAAAAACTCACCCCTTTTTGTGCAGCCAAAATATTGATTTCGAAAATCATCAGCGTGTTAAGAAAGCAGTTGCAGAAAAATAGAAAAATCTGAAATATTAAACAGCTTTATTAATATCTCTCACATCAAGAGTTGAGGGAGAAGAAATTTTGTTATAAAATATGATTATTTACACGTTTATTTGATAAAAAGCTCTCTTTTCAGTTATAAATTACAGAAACACGGAGTCGTAATTTATTTCTATATTAAAAGTATTTTTAATAACGCAAAATAAGAAGTAATTGAGTTACTCACTTGAAATCTATAATGATTCTGGAACGCTTCATATGCATCGAAAAGGGCAGTCACAAACGCATCAACGCAGCTTGTTTCAAACCTATGTGACTCCCAGGCCATCTGACACATGTCCTTCTTTGTTACATCAAACCTATTTAGTCCTAACCTCCGCCCCTTCTCAACCAGTGGACCATTCAAAAAATTCATTAACACAGCATTTATGAAACGCGTTCGAAGCGAAAAGTACTTGATTAGATTAGCACAGTGCAACCACGCTATGGTACAACTAGCTGCCACGTAGAATAGAACCAAGAACCCGGCCACCATAAAAACATCCCAGAAATTAACATAGACACATACTAGTGAAACAATACCAAAGCTAAAACACACCGAAACAATATTATGCACGTACATTAAACTGTACATCAAATTATGCCGATGTATTTTCATCAAACGATCGATTTCTTGAAGTTGCACATAAAATTTTGTATTCGAATCATTGTTGATGAATCTCAAATGAATCGAGTTTAAACAAAATACGATATAGTATATAAACGTGGTGGCTATCGTGAGGTAGTATATGTCTTTGTGGAAATAAAACTTTCCGTAGAATGTGATAACTACGTATGTAGTTATGGGAAATGCTGAAATTACTGTTATTAAAGTGTACACTTTTTGTGCGGTAGTGGGAGGCGTGACGAATTTATCCCTGATATTAATGCGGCATATTCCGAGGACCATTTCCACCTGGTGGAAGGGAGAGAAAGATCGCACATAGTTCTTTTCTAGAATGTCCTTTGATAGGTATTCTGAAGTGACCATTTTGCTGAAAAACTTGCAGGTTAATTGAACGATATTTTTTTTTGTTTTGTGATTCGAATAGGTATAAATATCGCATTTTTTGGCCAAAATAACATGCACCAATAATTTTTATAAGGTCACAACCGTAAGACAGTTTTTGTGGCGATTTTCCTATATTTTCCGAAGAATATTTTTAATATTACACACAAATAAAATTGATCTACGTGTTCAAATAATACGTGTTGTCACGTGACCACCATTTTTGTACTAAAACAGAAAGTGAAAATAGTGAGTGCTAATAATGCTTATTGAAGGTGAAATATAATTATTTTAATACAGTAATGGCGAAACGACTATTGGTTATTACTCAAATTGTTCCTGTAATTTTGATCTATGGATATATTACCTGGAATAAGGCATAAGTACTTCAGCAAACAAAGACCCTAAACTTACAAGTTTTGAAGAATAGCGATAGCATATACTTTTTATTAAATTTTAAAATAAAAAATTAAAGATCTTGAAATAATATGATTATATTAATTAACTAGCTTTGCGCCCGCGGCTTTTGCCTAAAATCTAATAAATTTTATATTAAAACCTTCCTCTTGAACCGCATCAAAATCCGTTGCGTAGTTTTAAAGAATTAAGCATACAAAGGGACTTAGGGAAATAGGGACAGAGAAAGCGACTTTGTTTTATACTATGTAGTGATTACTTCACCCAATATTTAGCTAGAATACGAGGTAACACTAAACTGGAGAGACCTAAATTATTTTGTTATCGTTATAAATAATCTGACACATTTTGATATTATTGAAGATAAATTTAATTGTGTATTTTTGGTATAGTGTCCATTAATGTTATTATAACAATAAATATGCAATTATATTTATATTGCAATCATGTTTTTAACAATTCGTAATGAATATTGCTTTTAAGAGCTCAAATAAAGGAATAAACTTCAGTCTTCCATTGTTTCTCTATAATTACTCGTACCTTTTTCTATACTAAAGTTATCAATGGAGAAGTCGTATTTGTTTGTAAAAAGCTCCACAAATACTAGCCCGATATTGATAACTCATTCATCATTATGAAGCTAATTTTTATCCCTTTCACACCTAGGTAGTTAGTTAGGTGTGAAAGGGATAAAAAACATACAGGCGTCATTCAAGGTCATATTTTCTTGTTACAAGTTAATGTTCATACTGAAATCTCTAGTGTATTAGATATAAGCTTCTTGATTATATCCAACAATCTGACCGACCTCTGCTTATTACAAAAGTAATATTGTGAAAAATGAAATAAACAATAAGTAATTATCATGTACAAGCTGCTCCTGTTGGTCTTAGCGTGATGATATAATATATAGTTAACCTTCCTCGATAAATGGGCTATCTAAAACACCGAAAGTATTTTTCAAATCGGACCAGTAGTTCCTGAGATTAGCGCGTTCAAACAAACAAACTCTTCAGCTATATAAAATTAGTATAGATTACACTACAATAATATTGTTAGTTTATTCTGTCCTGTCGCAATTTTTATTATAAAAGTTTGAAACCTAACTAAACTGCAACTCATATTTTAAACTCATAATATGAAAACTTCCTAAAGTCCCAAGTTACTTAATATTTAAGTATTTCTTAAGTAGGCTGTCGCATGGTACAAGGTACGGAAAGTTACACTTAAGTTAAAAGAGGAAAAAAAACAGCTTTTAAAAAGCTTAGAGTTGCATTTTAAAGGCATGCTTTAAAGTAAGAAAGATGATATTTTGCAAAGATTTTTAAAATAGTAAACCTACTCATAGAAATATCAAACAAAACATGTAAAAGTTATAATTCAAATAAGATTATCATATCCAACGAATTAAAAATGATTAAAATCTGTTCAGCCGTTCTTGAGCCATTAATTATGCTATTTACAGGTTTTACGACGGTAAAAAGTGGCCCATAGTAATCATACTATAGCCTATCTACAGACAGAAAATATTTTTTAACAAAAAACTATACCACCTTCAAATGGTCAGAAATGGAATATGGGAACCGACTGGAACTAGCATTCAAACAAAAAAGAAATCGTTGAAATGGTTGTTAATCATATCAATAGATAGCGCGCGGTGTGTCCCTTCAGACACATAAAAAACTGAAAGAATAGAATAAATTCAATTGCTCTGGCGGGTCACGAGTGGCTGAGTTGGTAAGGCATCCGCCCCGGAATGGCGCGAAGGATGCGGGTTCGAGTCCCGCCTCGTGATCGAATTTTTTCTATTCTTTATAAATTTATAAAAAAGAAATCATCAATATCGGTTCATCCAATCGAAAGTTCTGAGGTAACAAACAAAAAATAAAATACAATCGCATTGACTACTCTACTCTACTCTCATAGAGAGTACTCTACTCCTTTTAAAGTCGACAAACAAGCAAACTATCGCATTTATAATATTACTAAGGATTTATTTTAACTCGCCTTCACTTTTCTTTTAAGCCTCCTGCTGTTGATAGCTAAAAGCATTGGCCCATTAAAGCCATCTATTATTCGGCCTACGGGGCATATCTCGTGGTGACGACTACGTTATTTAGACGACATTGCAAAGTGCTTAGTGCTCATAAAATTGACATAAAACATATTTCAATATCATTTGATACTATGACACGGGTGTTACAGGTTGTTTCGTTTCATTTTATGGTCTGATTTGTATCTACGTAAAAATGAAAGGTCTGGGTTCGTTTACCTAGGAACAAAAATGAATGAAAAAAAGAACCAGCTTAGCATATGCTTCAAGATTTTTTTCAATACGAATTCATAATATTTATGAGAGAAAACTCATTATTTAAAATCATCTTGATCTGCTCTATATAGCTTGCTATATGTATACTCTATAGTCTAAGGTATTACCAAATATCTTCACTAAATTAGGCGAAAGACCAACTATGGAGTTCCTTGCTAGTCCTTCTCCGTAGATACTGCTTTCCGAATCGGTGGTAAATGTTAAAAATATGTAATGACGTTTCAAAAGAGCTACTAGAAGAAGTCTTATTGAATAAATAAATGTTTGAGTTTGATTAAGGGCCGATTTTTCATTGCTTGGATAAAACTTATCCGTCCAATAAACTATTACACGATAATATTAAAATGTCACGTAAACTGTCAAATACGGGCAATTAGAATACGTTTTTAAAATGGTAGTTTTATACATTATTCGACGAATAATTTTTATCCAAGCATTGAAAAATCGGCCCTAATAGGAACAAATAAATAAAAAATAAACACTTAATAACTTTTTATATTTCACGATAACAATCAAAAGCCTACTCCAAACCAATAACTAAATTACCCAATTCAATCCAAAGATCTAATAAAATTCAGCTGCATTTACTTTTATTGATTCCCTTCAACAGAGGTCACTTGGCCCACATCCAACAGATCAAAATATTGCGATACCTGCTGCTGGGGATTGGGCCAATAAATATTATGTTATATTAAAGGAAATATTAGGCTGGATATACGCGAACGTGTAGAACGTAGCTGAGTATAATATATATGTGAATCGTTTCTGTTATTTCATTTATACGTAGACTTACCTGCACATTTATGTAGGTATAAATTTTGGTGGGTAATAAAAATAATGTTTAGGTAGAGTCACATTATAATTGACCATATTCTAACACAGATTTTCAAAGGAAATTTACATAGAATTCGACATAAATACTTTTGTATTGCTTAGGTACTATTTTCTAATTCTTATATACTATACTATATAATATAAAGAAGCTTAAAATGTGTGTATCAATATTGATCTATCCATATTTTGCTCTATTTTTTCGTTAAACTTTCTACCATGGCAAATTTTCCCTGAAAACGCTCATGTAAATTCCACCTAATTTTCCGGTTTGTTAGAAGCTCCAGTGAGCGGAAATGAAGGCGCCTTAACATCTAGTTATGTTTATACTCTGATTGCACTCGCTGTGTCAACACAACAGTAGGTCATATCCTCGCAAATAACTACGAATATAGTTATTTGTATGACCACGGATTGATTAAAATAGAAATCGATATAATTGTGAGAACTAGATCTGATTTACAAAAAAAGATAACACATTAAGGGCCGAATTTTCAATCCTTGGATAAAACTTATCCGTCCACTAAAGTATTACACGATAATATTAAAATGTCACGTAAACTGTCAAAAACAGGCAATAAGAATACGTTTTTAAAATGATAGTATTATACATTATTCGACGAATAAGTTTTATCAAAGTATAGAAAAATCGGCCCTTAGTCCTCGTTTTGCTTGGTATGTCATTTTATGTTTGTGTTAATTCTCAAGCTATAGTGATAATTTAATTACAATAAGATCGCTAATGAGAGTGCGTAAACAACATCAATACCAACTGCTACAAACGTAAAGACTACTGACTATTAGTACACATATTCATTGAGTAAATATGTAGTAAGTATGCTAGAAGTCTTTGATTTAGATTTGCAAATTTTTTATGATAAATGTACATATCTATCATATATAAACCATATCATTATATTCATAATATCATAATATTCACAGCTCTATCGGTAGAGCAGTAGTTTATACCGATCGCAATTCCACTAAAAAATGCTTTCTTTCTTTCTTAAAATCACACTGTCTTCCATCAGTGATTAACGTTGTTGTAAAAATTTTTCTAAACCAATAGGTTGACTTAAAATTATGTCTAATAATAATCCTACCTAATTTAAGTATCGTACTTATTTCTTCAATTACTATATTGCTACTCCATTCAGCATCATATTTTGCTACCAAATAATACCACAATTTTAATCGTACAATATATTTCAAAGAAACTCCCTCGAAAGGCCAATAGACACGAACCACAGTAACATCAAAACTTATATATTTCTTATTATTTCGAAACTCTTCCCATAAACTAGAAAAACTTACTGCGAGTGCCGCATTATTTTCAAACATTCATTAAACTTTAACTGCTGTCAATTTCTTAGCTCTGAACGTACTTAGAGCTTAAGGTACACAACCAGTGCAAAGCTATAGATATGATAATATTTTGCTCTTGGATTCGTTACTGAATAATGATGATGATGAAAATGAACTTGAAATGTAAATCGTTATTTTAGCAAAAAAAAAATTTCTGTAGCTAATAATTTAGTTTTAACAATAAAATATATTTTATCATGAACATTGCGTTTTCCCAACCTAGCGAAGCCAATGGAGGTATAAATAAAAGTATAGTTTCCAAAGTATTAGATTTTCTGTTTTACTTAAATTTTAACTAGACTACAAAGGTAAACAATATAGTTTTGCTTTTGGTCTTTAAAATAAATATTTTGTAAAAAACATGACACAAGTAACTACCGATTCGATTTATGTTCGACAAAATAATTGATAAAATAATTGATATTAGACGATCTTCATGCATTTCACAAAATATACTCCTGCTCTTTCTTTAAATAAAATACGTTTTTTGCACGCCTCATAAGCGAAGCGTTGAGGTGGGTACTACTGTCACTTCGCGCAAAACATCTGATTTTTCAAACTTAAAATGTCTTTATGTATCATACATTGCACTTGTAAGATAATACATACACACACATATTAAGAAAAAACACTATTTTTAACGTTCATGATATTTTTGATGTCATTTTTGTTATTTAAACTAGTTAAAAAACAGTTTAAAAAAGTTCTGTCTTGGACGTCCGTGTGTCTGTATGTGCGGATCCTTTTTCTTGTTAACACGATAGCGACCGAAATACTTTACTAATCGAGTCTTTTTTTTTCTCTTACGCTTGAGTATGCTCAGGAATAGAACCCTTTCATTTTTCAGGGTCTGATTCGATGTGGTTTAATTGTTATTAAATAAACAAAAATAATAATTAATAAATATTTATTAAAAAAAAATTATGAGGCGTGCACTTTTGGATTTTCCAAATTATTATTTATTTTAAACTAGCGACCCACCCCGGCTTCGCACGGGTGCAATGCTGATACTAAATACACTACAGAAAAACTGTGAACGTTGTATATAAAAACATAGCGGCCCGGCCGGCCGGTACCGCCGCAAACGCTACGTCCCGCAATTTTTAAATCTGTAATAACTTCGAAAATAATCACTTAAATCATACGGTGTAAAGTGCCATATAGATCTATATTAAATGAACAATGTATTCAAGGTATTTAATTGGTTAAGGATTAATGCTGTATTGGTGAAAATCGCTTCGAAAATTAGCTATTATTTGTCGTAAAAAGTAAATGACAAAAAAATGTTATTGTGGGTTATCCATAAGAGATAGACATATACCATCGCGGACTTTTCTGTAGACCTTTTCAATGTGTATAATACTTAGTACATTATTTTGATAAAACTCGTAGGGTTCAGCCTGCGTTTGCAATATAAGCGGAAACAATGTAATTTTTTACGACATCACATTAGAAACCTCAAAAATAACAGTACTTCTCTACTATTTAATGGATGTTATTATACATATAAACCTTCCTCTTGAATCACTCTATCTATTAAAAAAAACCGCATCAAAATCCGTTGCGTAGTTTTAAAGATTTAAGCGTACAAAGGGACATAGGGACATAGGGACAGGGAAAGCGACTTTGTTTTATACTATGTAGTGATATATATCGCCTCTCTTTCACTGGATAACATAAAGCCCAGTTCCACAGAGCGTGTTTCTTATTTCAGTCCTTTGCCGCAGACTGCACGAGCAAAGTCGAGTTTATTCCCATACTTCGGTTAGTGCTATCTCGGTGGAAAGGAATCATAATATTACAAGTTACGGTCAATACTTAAAGTTTCGACGTGGTTTACGAAATAAGGTCGTCTTGTTGAAATCAAACCGAATTGTTAGGGGTTTGTTTATTACAAAAAATATACCTAGAAGAAAAGTTATTTCTAAATATATTTATCTGTTGTACCCCAATAAATAACTTTTTATCCTCATATTTCGAATTTACAATTTAATTTAATATACCTATATAAGAAAAATAAAAAAATGTTCAAGGATCAATAACGAATTGGTCGAGTCGTTCCCGATTCCCAACATTATATTCCTATTATATATTGATTCATGATCTATGTGATCTACGTATTAAAAATAAATACATAAGTATTTTTTAAATAAATAATTTGCTAAACAAAAGTCATAAAAACCTGTGCATTTGCCTTCTTAATTGCCAGTTGCTACAAAAATATCTCTTTCTACTCTTTCACATTAATTTTTGCAGGAAATTTTGTAAATTAACGTTTTAATATTTCACGAGGCACACAAATTAAATCAAGGCATCATTAATCTCATAATAAAGCGATTTTCCGGGTTAATTCACTTTCGTTTATGAAACCGGATCTTTCTACAAAATATTGGCATTTTTCATGAATCTAAAGTGAATTCTCTGAAAGCTTAGATGATTTTTAAACTTGATCCGTATCAGTTTCTTATCGAAGTTTTTATAAATCTTTGCACTACTTATAAAGGGTTTTAGGATGAAAATGTCTCGATAATGATAATTGGTTGAACAAAACATGATTTTGTTCGATACTTATATTAATATAACTGAAACCTTAACTGTCACACTATCTTAACTTTATCCATCAATTATTCACCATCAAACATAAAAAAATATTTATAATACAAACACAATTTTAATAGAGTATTTTTTTAAACTAAGTAAATAACCTATTGTCGATAGGTAGGTACGAGTTAAATTTCGAAAGTATAATATTCTCTATTCTCCTTCATAAACCATTCGGTCCATACCAACGGTAAATATTGGTTACTCGTTAATCATACCAACGGACAATTAACATTGCGAGTACTGCTTGAGCTGTTTTCACAATGATGCTGTTTAGCGGTGGTGATAGCGATTGTTATATAAAATGCTATTTCCTTCAGTAGTTGTTTAAAATTATCTATAACCTTCCTCGAGAACTACACATTACACAATTTATTGGGGAATGAAAATCGGCGAAATATTTGTGTTTATCGCGAACAACCACACAAAATATAGACAGCAGCGGCGGATGTTTATAAGATGAATTAAATGTAACTATCATTATGAATTCATGGTCACATAGTAAGTCACCCGACGTCGCTCGAAGGGACAATTTTCCGAACGACTGCGCTACGCCCCGTTCCGCTTAAATGAGCATTTTTCAGCAACATTGGTTTAGCGTGTAGCTATTTATAATGTATGTTTATAGGTGTGGTAGTCTACACTAATATTATAAAGAGGAAAACTTGTTTGTTTGATTGTAATGAATAGGCTCATAAACTACTGGACCGATTTTAAAAATTCTTTCACCATTCGAAAGCTACATTATCCACGAGTAATATAGGATAGGCTTTATCCCGGAAATTCCACGGGAACGGGGACTATGCGAGTTTTTCTTTGAAACCGCGGGCGGAGCCGCCGGCGGAAAGCTAGTAGTTAATAAATATGTTGTATTTTTGGAGACTTTAGTTAGTATTTAAATGTGGCATTAACGTATAAAGTATGTTTCATCTGGTATTTAATTCATTAAATTATGCATATTTTTACTTACATAATATATAGTCCATAAATATGAGTGTACAGCATTGGGTTCTGATATTTTCATGAAATATACTGCAGAATAGAACAGCAATTACCCAAAGGTATTCACAATTCCGCTAGAGATATAATAATGTACCTAATTGTGATGCAAATAATCGTACAATATTTTTTAACATTATGCCAAAGCAAGTTTATTTAAAAACTTCCTAAGAGCAGTAATTTCCGAGATTTCTAATAAAACGCATGAAAAATTGTTATGAATAATTTCATAGAAAACAGAGCAATAAAAGCTTAAGCTTTGAAAGTCATAAAGCCGATATAAGATGCTTATAAGTTGAAGTATACAGTCGGTATTACTACTTGAGTCTACATACAAGTTAGTGTTTGGTTGTGTGAATTAATTTATTACCTACTTAAAACTAACTTATGGAATTAAAGGGTCGAAAAAATGGTTATCGCAGATATGTATTGTAGATAATTAAAACAACATCGAATTATAGGAAGAAAGAAAGAAAACATCATATAATTAATATGGTATAATTTCATCGTGTTAGGATGGATGCAGGAAGCGTGGATGTGTTGTGGACCTCGAAGTTGATATTCTTCGTTTAATCGCACTCTGTTTTGGCACCATCTTTATAATCGTCAATTTCGTACTACTAATAATATAAATTCATACACCTTAAATATACACATTAATTGTAATAATACAGTTAATTTCATTATCTGTCGCTCATTGACTGAATTTCAAACCATATTCATTCAATATCTATTGTTACAAATACAAATATGTATGAACGAACACCTAACATCTATACAAAATTGTATTTCGTACGACAAGCGCGCGAGGAAATAAATAAAGACAATACATTCAACAACAACACTCAAATACAATTATTTCACTTGTTATGAGATATTTTGTTCAGTATATTCCTAAAATAAACAACCTCTTTCGAACAATTTATAGTAAACAAACAATGCGAGTATTGCTTGAGCTGTGTTCACAGTGATGCTGCTTAGCGGTGGTGATAGCGATTGTATATAAAATACTGTTTCCGTCAGTAGTTGTTTAAAGTTGTACTAAAATCTTAAGAAAAACCTACGCAATCTAGTAGATAATGAAAATCGGTACAGTATTTGAGTTTATCGCGAACAAACACACAAGTAGACAGCCGCGGCGGATGTATATAATATGAATTAAATGTAACTATCCGCTCTCCCTGGTTCCCTTATTGAACTGTATGAAAACTAAAGAAAATGTAGACCAAAAGAATTTTCAGACACTATGTAAATTTAAACTCATGATTCTTAACATCGTTTAGTGTTATTTAGAAGTTACATTAGAATATTACGCACACAAACCTTTTTTAGATATGTATTTTTTATGTATCTACTTGCCTATTCTGCCTTATATACAAACAACCTTTCGAGCGAAAAGGTTTCCAAACAAATTTGACAACATGCGAGAGATTTAAATATTTAATGTTTGAGATTTCAAGTTCTATATCCAATTGAAATGTTTACGAATACAGAATTGGAATTTAATTCTTTATAAATTCTCGTAAGTATATTCTACGTGATTTTATGGGAACAATTAAATTTGTAAGGTTTGTTTTATTTATTAAACTAAAGTTAATGCACCTAAAACTAATCTTATATTCAGTCTGTGTAGTATTAAATTAAGATGTTTTACTTTATAAATATGTAGATGTAAAAGTCATAGTATATCAATGATATATTTTGTTTATGTACATTAAGAATAAACTCGCGAACATAAACTTAATTATCGACAAAAAAATAACTTATAACTTCTCAAACGAAGCCAAATGTTCTGGTTACGTTACATGGACTTCTGGTTATGTTCTGTTTCCCTTATCTGGCAAGTAAAATGACAAATTAAATATAAAAAGTGTAGAATAAGCTATCAGGCACATTGTGTGATATGCTTTATGGCTCTATTAGTATAATATGTATATTTTGAATCTATTTATAAAATGATCAATCCGCGTATCCATGTCACGACTGTTTCCATATTTCTGTGAACACTTCCTTACAGTGACTGTCTCGGGAGTGAACTTATTATTTGCAAACAAATTAATAGGATTAATATAACTTATTATTTGTCTGAAATCTTACGACGGCTTCTTCATTATTTGCGGGGTCAGTTTGATTTCAACTTTGAAAAGCTAAATAAAATTAAACATTTCATTTTAGCAACAGCAACTAATATTTATTACACTTACGACCTGATTTCGGTATAATAGTTTTTAAACTGATACCTGCTTAGCATTGTTACGGCATATTGCAGACCCTTAAAGTTAGTATCTTTTTTTTCTTTTTGTGAATTCTATAATATTATAAAAGTATACCCGATACGCTGTCCAAACAAAACTGTGCAGTTATCAAATTATGTGTCTGTCCGTTTGTTCTATAGTAGTAGGGGAGCCCAGGATGCTAAATGTGGATTTACTCGAGCGTCACGGGAACCTATTAGAATTGGTAGATTAGACCATAGCGAGAAAAAAAGGTCCTATAATGTTTTCACTTTTAGCGGTGGGGAAGGGTTTTTTGATTTTTTTTAATTTAAAAAAGAAAAAAATTGGCTTGGAAATACTCAAGCGCGTTAGATATTGATATTTTGCATGCTCCAGGACGTCACTGAAAGAAAGTATACGTTAATCTGACGATTTAAGTGGCGATTTAATCGCTATGAAGAAAGGGTAAAAAATTAAAGTAATATTATTCGAGCGCGTCAGATTAATATATGGGGGGGTTAATTACAATATAAGAAGTCCCCATTTCGCTAATCTGACGATTCGAGCTCAACCTTAGGGAATTATGGATTATTCAAATTTTTCAGCGGGGCCCCTGAGCGCACCCACCAACCATAACTGCTCATATTGACTAGAGGTACTAATGAATAGCTAAGGTACCGTCCCTTATAGTAATCTGACGCGCTCGAGTAAATCCCAAAATCCCCTCTTGGGCTCCCCTACTATAGCCTCAAGCCTATAATTATTTAAAAGCAAATCTGTCATTTCTAAATTAGCTTATGTTATCAGAAGTAATTTCAGCCACTTTTACCTATACCATAATAGCATTCAGTGGCGTGCATTCCATAAAGACATAAAGACACTGCCTACCCTACCATTTACCAAACTCTGATCAATATTTAATATCATAAATGAAATTCACAGCGTCATTAAATTTTATTAATTGCGCAATGTAGTTATGAAATAAAAATATATTTCAAATATATTTTAGATCCATCTATCGGTATTTTGGTAGCATTATTATCTAATTTCTATAACACCGGCTCGGCTCAAGTCACTATTCATGCGCTGCACTAGCGCCGCCACAGGACCCAGTACGTCACGGGACGGCAAAGACACAAACTATCCGTGTCTAAGTTTTTATATGTGTGCTCTGCGTGTCTACGCATATTTTATATGTTTGCGTGCCTATAAACACGGCACACTGATGTAATAAAACCACGCACACAAACACACAAGGTAGGCAGTGTCTTTTTACGAAGATATACGAATAAGGTACGAACCGAATTCGGAACTACATCGAAAGTCGAAACTGAAGTTGAATATGCGACCAATTTAAGAAGTGTGATAATGTATACAATTTTGTAGCGGTAAAGACCATCTGCAAATAGTATCATTATTCGTTTGTTTTGTTTTGGAAATAACAAACGTTTACTTTGAGGTTAAATTTGTTTTTTGAGAAAATTAATAATGTTTACTACGACAATTTGCAAGTGAAGTGTTTTGAGAGTAACTAAATAGATTATGTATATCATCAGTGTATTTTGTAAGATAATAAGGCATACCTAATTTAACGAAAAATTCTTATTTTTGTTTTATGAATAAACTTTTAACAAACAGAGAGTGATAGGAAAAAGGCCGATCTATAAATGGATCTATACCGGAATTTGTAATACACAAAGGTAAAGTTAATCATTAATTACATAATATAGAATACTAGATTTCCGCCCGCGGCTTCAAAGGAAAACCCGCATAGTTCCCGTTCCCGTGGGATTTCCGGGATAAAACCTATCCTATGTGTTAATCCAAGTTACCCTCTATATGTGTGCTAAATTTCATTGTAATCGGTTCAGTAGTTTTTACGTGAAAGAGTAACAAACATCCATACATCCATACATCCATACATCCTTACAAACTTTCGCCTTTATGATAGTATTAAGATTAAGACTAGTTAGGATATCATACCTACTTTGACAATTATTTTATAGATAATATGACCTATGTTCGTGATATGTTTTCCATTATTTTGCGGAAATACTATGTATCTCCAATCAAATATCAGTACTGCAATATGAAATATTAGTTTTTATGACTTATTATCATTGCAATATTTCTGCCTACCCTGTCCAAAAACTCTGTGCACGCCCCTGATAGCATTACCCAAAGCATTCACGTAACCAAAAGGAAGTAGCCTCCGCTAGTTCACTACATATACATAAACCGTTCAAAGGCTTTAGGAAATCCTATTACGTCATCGTTCAAAGGAATTTGCTAAAATACTCTCAATTCAACCGCAATATGCCCCGATATGTCTTCCCATTTCAAGGGCTGTTATCCTTGATTTGATTATTTCTATTTATTTTTAGATTTTCAAAAGAAACCTCAAAAGAAAGCGGCCGCTACCGAGAACCTTTGATCCGTAAGGATCGCACGTTTCAGTTTTCATGTCTGCAATTTGTGAATTTACATATTGTATGTTATAGATATAGAGGAACTGGGCAGATTGATGCCTTCAAATTTAAACATTTGTAGTAGGTTTGTAATATAATATACGGTGTAAAGTACTACTACTACGATTCACAAAAGAAATAAGTCATAAAACATCAACTACGTCTATTAAAATTTACTTATTACCTACATATTTTTGTAATATTTGTAAAATTTTCTTACATAATATTAATACAATTAGTAATACATAATATTAGGTATGTCTAAGAAAATATAAACGAATTACCTATATTATAGGATATTTCAATAGATACAATAAATCAACTAAAACACTATTGAAATTGCGTCTCTACTAAAAAAAACTTCGTATTCATTCCTATTCAATCATTTACATTCAAAACGAGCTTGGCTTTACCCAATAAAAACACTGATTATACAAGCTACCTTTTCTTTTATACCTTACGCAAACCGTTTCGATTTCCCAAAGTAATATATCTTAATCTTTGTCAGCATGAATGGAAATTTATTGAGCTAAACGAGTTATAACAGCGGTCACGTATAATGTACCGTAAATGGAGTCTTCAGAACCTTAACATAGGGAAAGGGTTTTACCAGCAACGCGTTTATTAAGACCAATAGACTACCCTGGTCTTAAATTGTATGTAAGGTGACAGGTAAATGGTTGATATAATTACTCCTTGTTTCTATCCTTAGAAAGGTCAAATATTTCAGGAAAACATAACACATTCATTGATCAATACTGTATCTATAAATAGAACGATGTTGTCAGTATTTTCGTTCCAATATTTTAAAGGAACAGTGTATAAAAAGTCACCATTTACCTTTTCTCCTACACTAAACTGGCGCATTCTAAATTAACCGCGCTAATAAAACTGGGATCAAAGTAAAGCGGTTCACAGGATTAGTTCCAAAGCAGAGCGTTAATATTGCAGCCATTTCAAAGTTTGTCGCAAGTTTTCAGCAAGTGAGCGTCTACTGCAATCTCAACTTCGTTAGGACGCCCAGTGCCAGACCTATTTCTGTTCAACTTTTTGTTTTACAAACTAGCTGCTATGGCTTTTCCTGAACATTTTTAAGGTGTTGACTTGTATTATTTTTAACCCCGGTTAAACTGCAATCCTCTGCCTAAATGAAATGTAATGTAACATGAAATTTAGGTAAGAAAAATTGCTGCGGGCGTATCATCATTGTCAGCCTACACTTGTCCACTGCTGGACATAGGCCTCAGTCATGGCACGCCACTGAGCCCGGTCGTTTGCTCGTTGTCGCCAGTTTTGACCAGCAACCCTGCGGATGTCGTCACTCCACCGTGTAGCGTCTTCCTACGCTACGTTATAGCGTATAGTAATGAATAATTGAATATAAAAAGGTCTCCAAAAGCACACAAAACAAAACAATGTATAGTTTGATTATGTACCTATAAAGGATAATTGAACAAGCAAACGTAAGAGAATCCACTATAATTGGTATTACGTCACGGCAAATGAAGGACCCTCTTGCGACCCTGCTAATACATTCTGATCCCTAATCCTATTTCCTATGAAATTATAATGTGTAAGCTTACTGCCTGCGGCTTCGCTCGCGTCCTGTGTCCTTTCTGAGCTATCTGTCTCAAGCTCCATAAAATTCCATCCAAATCGGTTCAGTGGATGAGGCTGGACGAAGAGACAGACAGACAAGGTAGAAGAGAGATAATTTTTTATTATTATAGTATTCCTTTTTGCAATCGCGATAAAGCCATATCCTTGTAGATTATCATAATAATAGTTAAGCAGTTAGTAGTTACAATAATTCTGTTCTTTCTCTTTTAGATTTGAGGTATATTTTCAAGAATATTGTTTCGTTATTATACTGAAAACCTTTTATAATTGTTTCAATTGAACATCTATTGCACTATTATTATTCAAGTGAACAAATACGTATCAAACAATATTGAAACAGAGAATTGAATTCATTGTCCGTAAATACCCTGCAAGTGAGACGGAAAGCTCTTGAGAAATAACTGTAGATAATATATAATTCAGTCATTCGATTCCCTGTTTTGTTTTTGTTCTTGTGTAGGAATGTTATATGTAGGTAAGTAACTTATACCTATTAGCAGTAATACTACAGATTACCTAATAGAACTTACGTTTGTGAATTATTTAGTAATATTATGTGGTATTATTACCCATACTTCTATATAATATTATATTCTGACCCAATTGTGAAGACTATTTTTATTTAACTAATATTTGTAATTGAAACTGCGTGGAAAATTCATTTGATAGTGATAATTGTTATCAATTATTCTACCTTTGAGAAAAAATTACTTTTTGATGCCAGTATTTTTACGTAAACTATAGTGCTTTACTCAGAGGTCTATATTATTTTGATACATGCTTAACAAATGCAAAATAATTCTAACATATTGTTATCTTCATACCATAAAAAAGAAAAATAATCACAAAGCAATTTTATTTTACACCAGGTACCTATTGTCTTAGATATAGCTACGGAATATAATAACTTTAGTTACTCCTACTTGAATTTTAAAAATACCTGTTCTTTCAAATAATAAGTAAGTAAAGTAAAACGTGAAAAGAATTTTCTCAGAAAGTTTTACAAATTGCCAAGTTCCTGCATAATGTAACACGGCGCTAACTGCAGTGGAAAGCTTTACCGACAGCCTTAAGTCTAGAGTGGAGAAAATTCTATTTTAAGGTGCATTATAGATAATACTAGTTGTGCACTGCGGTTTTACCCACATTGCTCCGCTCCTGTTGGTCTTAGCGTGATGATAATCTTCTTAATCTTATATATAAAAATGAATCGCAAAATGTGTTGGTAAGCGCATAACTCGAGAACGGCTGAACCGATTTCGATAATTCTTTTTTTATTATATTCCTTGAAGTACGAGGATGGTTCTTATGTATAGAAAACGTAAACATGTACCACGGGCGAAGCCGGGGCGGACCGCTAGTAATATATATAAATCTCGTGTCACAATGTTTGTCCTCAATGGACTCCTAAACCACTTAACCGATTAGAATAAAATTCGCACACCATGTGCAGTTCGATCCAACTTGAGAGATAGGATAGGTTTTATCCCGGAAATCCCACGGAAAAGGGAACTATGCGGGGTTTTCTCCGAAAACGCGGGCGAAGCCGCGGGCGGAAAGCTAGTATATTATAGGTAGCCTTCCTACCTTTCTCGATAAATGGGCCATCTAACACCGAAAGAATTTTTCAAACGGACCAGCAGTTCCTGAGATTAGCGCGTTCAAATAAACAAACAAACAAAGTCTTCAGCTTCAGCTTTAACAGTATAGATTAAGTTTGTTGGTCGAAGATTTGGGTTAAAAAGTTTACAATAATAATAGATACTAGGATTATTAGGTATACATAATCAACTAACCGAATACAGATAAATTAGGTAGGTACCTTAATATTGAAACGAAAGAAAACATACCTATTATAATTTAAATAACAATACATAATAATGATTGCTTCGTAAAATACAGTGAAAAATTCGTCAAAAAACTCAAAACGCTTTGTATAGCCGAGCCGAGTAAAGCCGCGAGCTAGCATCAGTTAAACGGAAGCCCACAATCACAAACAACCAGAAGAGCGCTTACAGAAGCCTAGTTCAGTTTCATTTTTTACAAAAGGCTTAATAATTATGCGAAATTTAGCTCAAGGTTCTGAATGAACTCGCTTTATTTGAAGCGAATACTTTGCAATTATTGTACAAGTTGAACAATTTCATATTTCGTACACAAAAATGTATAAAACGCGGTTTATTAGAATAAATAAAATATAATATTTTATAATATAATTATGTTGTAAAGTTTAGATATTGATGGGGAATTAATAGAAGTAGGTAGGTAGTAGGTAACTAAAATAAAGTCCTAACTTAAGAGACGATAGCCAATATACTTCCTATAAGTTACATCC